>CM050169.1:138380152-138677652 GCA_027410445.1 Discoglossus pictus
TAGAGGTTAAAAGGTTGCCGTCTTGGAACCATGCCCCTAGCAGGTCTAGTTTCCGCGAGAGCCACCACGCTTTTGAGACCCCCCCTAATTCCTTCATAATCTGGGACCCCGAAAGGACTGGCATGAGAGATGAAAGGGAGTGTGTTAACTGCCGCTTGGAGTTCGCCCCTCTCCACTCCTGCAGGGATAATTTAATCATTGGATTATTGTAGCCTGATTTTGCTATTGGGGGGAGTGTCGGGGACCAAATGATATTATCCCATTTGTAGGGTTTCATTTGATAGTTCTCTAGGGATACCCACATTGGTTGGTGTTCACTGGAATGGGCTTGTGGTAGGAAAGAAATCTGGGCTGCTTTAAAGTAGTGTATCAAATTTGGGCACGCCAAACCCCCTGCTTCTCTGTCTCTATACATTAGGGACCGGCTGATTCTCGGGTGTTTATGTTGCCAGATGAATCGGAATACCGCTTTTTGGAAGCCATCTAGATCTCCTCTATGTATTCTAATCGGGAGTGTTCTAAAATAGTATAAGATTTTGGGTAACATGTTCATTTTAAAAGCGTTTATTCTTCCTGTCCATGACAGGTTGTATCTATTCCACCTAAGTAGATCTGTTTGTAATTTTTTGTAAAGGGGGATATAATTTTCTTTGTATAAAGCTGACAGCTCTGGTGTAAGGTTAACTCCTAGATATTTGATACTTCCCTTTGGCCATGAGAACGAGTGTCTCTCTTTTAGGGCTTGTACCTGGTCTGAGGGCACTCTCATGCATATTATTTCAGATTTATCTGCGTTAACTTTGAGGCCTGACAAATTCCCAAACCGGGACATTAAGTCCATAAGGGCTGCTATTGAGGTTACCGGTTTTGTAAGCGTGCACAAGATGTCATCTGCGAACAAACTGCATTTAATTTGTTGACATCCCACCTCAATACCCTGTATGGTGGGGCATGTCCTAATGGCTGTTCTGCTTCTCTTATAGCAGGCACCCACGTGACACCCACGTGACATCCGCATTGTCATTATCAACCGCTTCACTTGTATCTGAAAACTCAACAAAGGAAGCAGCACCGTACAACATCATCATCATCATCAGACCGTACGTCCATGTGTGTAATGCTGCCTGACTGGGACATATCCCTGTTATCTACATCCTCTGGCACTAATGTTTGCGCATCACTCATTTCTTCCAACGGATGTGTAAGTAACTCTGCTGACGGATCAAGTGAAGCGGCTGTGGTGCTAGTGTTGGTGGTGGCGGCAGGCGGGCGAGTGGTAACTGGAGAGGTGCCTGAAGCTAAGCTGGAGGAGGATGGTGCGTCTAGGTTCCGAGCGGAAGCTGTAGAAGATTGGGTGTCCTGTGTTAGCCAGTCAACCATGTCCTCAGAACTTTTCAAGTTCAGGGTGCGTTGCCTCTGAAAACTGGGCATTATTCTAGGGCCAAAGGAAATCACAGCACCACGACCACGACGGCCCCTGCGGGGTGGCCTGCCTCTGCCTCTCATTTTTATTTCGATTAGTGATACTATGCGTGCAAGCTACTGTGACACCAGATATGAGTGTCACTGTGCACTGGCAAAAGTTGGCAGAGTAGGCGCTGTAGGCCTCACACACACGCCTGTAGGCAGGCAACTGATATTCAATCGATTACAGTAAAAAAAGGGTTCTTTTATTTCACTGTACACGACGGTTGCATCAGATATGAGTGTCATTGTGCACTGGCAAAAGTTGGCAGAGTAGGCGCTGTAGGCCTCACACACACGCCTGTATGCAGGCAACTGATATTCAATCGATTACAGTAAAAAAAGGGTTCCTTTATTTCACTGTACACTACGGTTGCACCAGATATGAGTGTCACTGTGCACTGGCAAAAGTTGGCAGAGTAGGCGATGTAGGCCTCACACACACGCCTGTAGGCAGGCAACTGATTTTCAATCGATTACAGTAAAAAAAGGGTTCTTTTATTTCACTGTACACTAGGTTGCACCAGATATGAGTGTCACTATGCACTGGCAAAAGTTGGCAGAGTAGGCGCTGTAGGCCTCACACACACGCCTGTAGGCAGGCAACTGATATTCAATCGATTACAGTAAAAAAAGGGTTCTTTTATTTCACTGTACACTAGGTTGCACCAGATATGAGTGTCACTGTGCACTGGCAAAAGTTGGCAGAGTAGGCGCTGTAGGCCTCACACACACGCCTGTAGGCAGGCAACTGATATTCAATCGATTACAGAAAAAAAAGGTTTCTTTTATTTCACTGTACACTAGGTTGCACCAGATATGAGTGTCACTGTGCACTGGCAAAAGTTGGCAGAGTAGGCGCTGTAGGCCTCACACACACGCCTGTAGGCAGGCAACTGATATTCAAATGATTACAGTCAAAAAAGTGTTGTTTTATGTCACTGTACTCTACGGTTGCACCAGATATGACGTATCACTGTGCACTGGCAAAAGTTGGCATAGTAGACGCGATAGGCTTCATGCACACGCCTATAGTCAGGCAATTGCTATTCAATCTATTACAGTCAAAAAAGTGTTGTTTTATTTCACTGAGCACAATATAAGCTGTGAGCCTGACACAGGCAGGCAACTGAAATTAAATTACAGGAAAAAAATGGTTGTTTTCAATGTATGGTACACCACCAGGTATGAGTAGTGAAAATAAGCACAATATAAGCTGTTAGGTGTTAGCCTGTCACATACATATGCTGGCAGGCAGGCATATGCAATTAGATTACACAGAAAACAATTATAAAAAAAATAAATGATGTTCTAGCCCTAAAAATGGCTTTTTGGGTTGCTGTCCTTGCAGCAGATATCAGATGAGTCCTTCAGGTCTGTAGTGGAAGCTAAATACACAGCCTGGCTATCTATTTCCCTATTAAATCTCCAGCAGCTACACTATCTGTCCTCTCACAAGGAATGCAGCTTTAGAATGATTTTAAAATGTATGCTGTCCTTCAGATGGAAGGCTCTGGAAGAGAGTGTATGCTGCTGATTGGCTGGAATGTGTCCGCCGTCCGATGCGAGCGCGAAAGAGCCAAAATCGTAGAGAATAGTCAGCGGGCGAACTGTCCGCGACATCTCTAGTTGACATAACTTACAGGCATGTGTGTTACAAGGTTTAGTTCCATTTGTTTATAATCAGTTCTTCATTGGCTAATTTTCTGCTGACAAGTTTATGTTTCAGGTTTGGTGGTTGTTTAAATGCAAGAATGGGATGTTGGGGGAATATATCTTTTAATTGGGCATCTTTGGTTAGTAATGGTTGTAAATATTTGATTATTTTCCGTATTCTTGGACGGTATGTGGTCACTAGATTTATACGTGAAGTATTTCCTTTGTTTTATATTTTTACAAGTGTTCACTAGGTATTATGATAGCAGTGGTTATTTTCTTGGTAATAATACAGGGTAACCCTTTCGTTTGAAAGATTCAGACAGTGTTTTTACATTTTTATCACAGTCTCCAGTGTTTGAGCATATGCAATGGTATCTTATAGCTTGACTATGGATGATGGCTTGTTTGGTGTGGGAGGGATGGAAACTGCAGCTGTGTAGGTAGCGATACCTGTCTGTGAGTTTCCTATATACAGATGAGCGAAGAGTGCCATATGTGATTGATATCGTAGTGTCTAGAAAGTTTACCTGCTCTGTAGAGAAATCCATTTCAAGTTTTATAGATGAATGGAAAATACTGAATGAACTATGAAAGTCTCTGAGTTTACTTTCTCCTTCTGTTCATGTGATGAACAGATCATCTATGTAACGGTAGTATCTGTATGGTTTATAAATGGATACAGATAAGAATGTCTCTTCTAGATTGGCCATAAATAGATTGGTGTATTTCGGTACCCATGGCAATCCCCATCATTTGTAGGTAGATATAGTTGTTAAAACTGAAATAGTTGTGGGTAAGGAGGGTATATTAGTTTAACAAAAATCAGCAGGGCAATATTTATAGTTTTGCATGTGTGTTGAAAGATATTTAAAACATGCTTCAGTGCAATCTTTGTGTGGGATGTTGCTGTAAAGAGACTCTACATCCATGGTGACAAGTCATGTATTAGCACGTAGGTCTTTAATCTGAGTTTGCTGAGAAAGTCAGTAGTGTCTTGTATATAGCTACTGGTGTTACCAATTAATGGTAAAAGCATGCTTTCAACAAAGCCAGATATCTGTTCAGTCAGTGTGTCCATACCTGTAACAACTGGTCTCCCTGGGTTTCCTGGTTTGTGGCAGCATGTAGAAAGTTCCAGAAAGTCCCCCCAGGGTTGGTGGGGATGAGGTGTTCTAATTCAATATTTCTAAGGAATGTTTTGATGAGTTTCTTAAGTTGAACAGCATATTTTTCTGTAGGGTCCTAGTTCAGTTTCTTGTAGGAGGTGTTGCCTGACTTCATTAATGTAGTCCTGAGTATTCATTATAACCACTACACCTACTTTGTCTGCCATTTAACGGTGATTTGGGGGTTGTTTTTTTAAATCTTTATGGCAGTTCTTTCTGATGGAGTAAGATTGATAAAGTCTCTTTTATATTGTGTTGTTATAATGGATGCAGTTCTCAGGCGAAAGCTTTCTATATAACTGTCCAGTTTGGTGTTATAACAAGGTATTGGGTTGAATTGTGTGTTTTTTTCTTGTTACAGTCTAATGATGTTGTGGTATGTCCCATGCTGAGGAGAAATTCTGCCAGTCTCAATCTCCTAAAGAATTCATCTATGTCCGAGTATAGTTGTATTTTATCTAGTTTTATGTTTGGACAGAAAGACAATCCTTTGGAGTGAACAGAGGACTCTGCGTGTGATAGTTAATGGTTTGAGAGACTTTTTGTTTTTATTCAAATTGAGAGTTTTATTTCATGTTACTATTGCATCAGACCTGATAAAGAGAGGTTGAACCTCTCGAAAGCTCGTCAATATAAATAAGGCGTTTGCCCAATACAAAAGTTATCATAATATACTGCAATACTCATTATTAATCTACTAGCGACTTGCCCGTCAAAGATGATGGCAATAAAATGTTAAGGTTGGCAATGCTTTTTCCCACCCAATGTGAGTTTCTTCAAGATCTGCCCGAGCCATCTAGGTAAAAATAACACTCTGAGCATATTGTCATCTATAGCATTTTTGATGGCGTTAAATGCTTTCAATTGCAATGTATTTAAAGTTGCTTTTTTTTCTTCTGTTTTTTGTTTTTCAATGTCAGCATTATAGTCTTCAAAGTTTATTTCGTCGATTAGTCCTGGATCAGGCAGGTTAAAATTTGCACAATTCAAACCATGTCCAAGAAAGACTTCTTGAATTTCCATTAATGCTTTTAATTCTGCAATGGTCTCATTATAACATTTTGAAAAGTCTTCACAAATATTTAATTTAAATGTTTCCCACAAAGCTAAGGCATCCGGGACATTACAAAATATGCAAGTTAATGCAAACTGTTCTCTCATCTGCTTTGGCTTTTGATATAGTGCTGCTTCTTGAAGACATCTCTCCCATTTTGTGTCACCTGCAAGGAAGTTTTGATGTCTCGCTGCTAATTGAAAGGTGTCATAAACTATGTCATTCACTGTGCGTAAATGTTCATTACTTTGTGCACCAGGAACATTTAAAAGAAGTAACCTTAAACTGAAATGTTAAATGTCTCTTAGACTTACCGTATAAATTCTTGGGATAATTTCCCCTTTTTTCTCTTTCTCGCCATTGGCCTTTTATGAAAACATAGTTATATGGATCCTTGCTATTTAATTAAAACCATGCAGTTAGTGTTGTTGCTTTGTGTTCATGTTGGGCTAGAGCATTTGTTTCATTCCCAGCAGTAAAGCAAACAAATTGACTCTGTGGCATGTGAGCGATCATGCATTTCAAAATTGCTTCTGGTGCACTTACATAGTGAGCATCTAAATAACATGGTAGTCCATCATGTATCATAGGATTTTCTTTTTCATTTTGTGCACCTTGCACAACAACAGTTGCTGCATCATATCCTTTGTATATATACTGTATTTATACACATATTTTAGAAGTGCAAGCTTCCACATTTATGTGTGCATTGTACTTCATCAGCAAATGTGGATTGTATGGAACTACATATCAATTATCTACATGTTTGCCCTGAATAATAGCATTGTATCCTTCTCTTCTTTTATATAAAGGGTATCCATCACAATTAGCATACATTTGTAGCTGAAAATCTTTTGGGAAATCTTTGGTGCATTTTTTATTTTCCATACATGGAGATTGTGGATTTATATCTCCACGTGGACCGTGAATCATTCTATGTGTTACAATTTCATACAGTTTTGAATGTTTTTCTGGATGTGGAAGTTCAGCACTAATTATTGAATCCACTCTCTCTGCTGTATTCAATTTATCTTTTTCTTGAAGGATTAAACATATGTGTGCATGTGGAAGGCCTCTTTTTTTAAATTCAATGGTGAAAACAAAAGCCATACATTTCCCAAATAACTGTGCGATAGTTATGTCATGTATTTATGAATTTAGTTTTATTTTGAATACTCGAGCCACTAAATCTGGTCTATCGGAAGTATTTTGACCATCTTTCAAATGTTCCTGTATCTCTGGCCATTGTGGATTACATGTGAATGTAACAAATAAATCTGGTTTTCCAAAATTAGTCACAATAGCCATTGCATCATTGTATCTAGCATATTGCAAGGAGATCCTTGGAAAGAGAGATCCTTAGAAAGAGGATGGCAAAATGATTGTTCTTCCAGCTGGAATGTCTCTATTTGTAGCCAATTCAGTAATATAATCAATAAATCCACAATATTGTTCTACCCAAAGTTTCTGTTGTTGAAATTTGATAACATTTAGATGATTTGCCTCGACTTGTAGATATGAATCGATGTTCCATTGTTGTGTAAGTTTCCCCCCACATTAAATAGGATTAAAATCATCACGAATAGCAGTTTGTGCCACTTTATATTCCAGTATAGAAATATTGTTTCTGACACAAACTTTACTATTGGGATAACTTTGCAATTGTAATTTTGGTTGCCATCCTGGCTCACCATTTGGGAAGAAAATGGGATATGTCATTGGATCAAAATTACTACTTAATATATTTATCATTATAAAAGGTTGCTCTTCATTTTGGGGATATATTCTAATATTCCACTGAAATGGTGGTTCCTTTTTAAAGACCATGGCAACCTCATTTGCTGTTGGTAAATTATAACATCTTTGATCACAATGGCGATCTCTTTTCAGAACCATATTTACTCTTGGCATTGGCAATTGATTTTTTTGAGCATGTGTCTGTTGTTTTTTTTTAACCTCTGCTAATTTTTTGTAAGCTTGAATATATGGGTTGGCGGCCATAATGTTATGAAAAACTGTGGCTAAGCATATTATTTTTTCAGGAAGTGTCATCCGTTGTTCAACAGCTTCCATTGTATCTAGGACATATTACTGTGCAAATTTCCTTTGCTCTCCTGCTTGGGGATGTAAATGAGAAGTCCAGTGGTAAACTTGTCCTTGTACTTTAAAACAGTACAGTATTTAAAACAGTAAGTTATTTTCTACTAATGTAGCACCCATTGAAGCAAATGAATTGCACTGTTATAAGACCTGATGTTTTGTTTAAAATTCCTATAATTGGGAAATGTAGTATCAGCCATAATAATTTTTAAATATTTTGGAAATGTGTGTCTTTCTGGAAGTCTTACCTTTCCTTTCTGACAGCAACCAATAAACTCGCCATCTTTTAGTCTTTTCTTGTGAAGATGATACGCCCAAGAAAACTGACAAACCACATTTAGTAACCCACAATAATGATTCTCTACTGGTAGTGCTGTAAATAAGGGACTATCCTGAACACATATATCAGTACAACTTTGTATATCAACATTAGTGTAATTAGGCAATGTTTCACAGACATTATGTTTTTTACTTTGTCTTTTTTTGTAGCTCCCTCACGCTCAGTTTGTCCTTTTGTAGGCATTTTTCTTTTATTGGCAAGTCCCTGACGGTCTTCTTCTCTTAATCTTTGTGAAGTCTCGGGCGACTGCACATCTCTCCATCTTTGCTTCTGTTCTCTTGGCATTTTTCTTTTATGTTCTTGTATTTTTTCTGCGTTGTCACCATTGTAATCTGTAATTGTAAATAGAGATGTTTTAGTTTCTGTTTGAATCTTTCTTATATAGGAAACAATGGCAATCAGGACATTACTATTTTTCTTTTTGTTACTTACCTGAAGTGGTAATGGATGAAGTTCTTTTCCACTTTGTGAAGGTCCAGTCCTTTTTGCTTTTATTTATTTAAATCTATAAGGCATATCATGATTTTTTTATTGTACATATTTTTTTTAACTGTCCTCAATGCAAAACATAAGGAGCAAATCTTGTTTTCATAAATAAGGGCAGCCTTAAAAAAGTAAGTATGATATACCTGTAATGTAGAATTAATTGCAGATGAAATTCTGCAGAGCTCACAGTCTGTGTTCATGCAGGTCCAGTGTTCACGCAGATCAGCAAACTGTAAAATGACATGAAAAGAATTTTCAATTATTTCTTCATGAATAGGCTGCGCTATTTCGTTCCTTACAAAAAAAATTACGCAACTGTAAATGAATGTGTACTATTTATCATAATGAATTAATTATTCAATTATTCAATTGTATGTAATTCTATTTTATTGTTCTTACTAGTAACTGTAAATAGGTAAGCATCCAATAATAAATGATGGCATTGTAAAATATGCAAGTTATATTTGAGCAGCATATTTTGTGTTAATGCAAGAATAAATTACTAAAAACTGGTTAAACCAAATTATATTTTAACTATTGTGTGTCCTTAAATGCAGTCTTGTTAAAATGTATTACTTAATGGGTTTTGTATTATTAATTGTTACAATTAATTGATCTATAAATCTGATCTGTTTAATTGTCATTCATGCAAAATGTAAAGATCTAAGAATCTATTTATTCATCAATCAGGGCAGTGTTAAATAAGCACAATTGCATTTTTCCTTTTTTTTTCATTATTAATTAATCAATTAATATACTTTATCTATAAAGCAAATTATATTTTAAGTATTGTGTGTCCTTAAATGGCATCCTTGTAAAATGATTTTTTTATTAATTCATTGCTTCAATTAATTCATGTATGTATAATTATATTGTCTTTTTTTTTGTTATTCATAAATAAGTTAAAGAGCTATCAATCTATGAATTCATCAATGATGGCAGTGTTAAATCTCAAAAATTGCATTTTTTATTTTTTTTATATTATTAATTAATTAATTAATCAATTAATATACTTTACCTATTTTTCAGTAATATCCAACAATCAATATCCTAAAGAGTTAACAATCTCTTTGGATTTTTCTCCAGCAGAAAATGTACAGTAAAACTGTTCATCACCTGAGGAAAAAGTGTCCGCAATGTACATATATAGGCTGCAGTCACGAGGCAGAGACATTATTTTCAGTGCAAAACTCTATTTTAGAGTCGTAATGTTGATCTCTGCAATTTAGTGTGTTGTGGAATGTAAAATGGCCAGGGGCGGCCCGTCCATTGGGGCGTCAGGGCAAACGCCCCCCCAAATATTTTCTTCACCCTGCAATAAAAAAAACACAACAATGTATTAGTATAACCCAAAAACAAATAAATATAAGGTGTACATCATCATTTCAAGTCTAAATAGTATTAAAAATGAAGTAAAGTTAGTAAAGGGACACTGTCACTTTAAAATAACCCTTGCGCTACATTAACTAATGCTGTGTATCTATATAGCCCCCTGCCTGCACCCTGTGTGATCAAATTACAATAGTTATACACTGTGTACACTAACCTTTAGACTCTTCTCTCTCTTCAATGAGTCCTGGCCTGGCCCCCTGACCGTTAATGCATGCCGCCCACCATCACAGTGACGATATGCATGGGCGGTCATAAATGTATCAATTAATAACTGACAGTCTTCCATCATTGACCAATCAATGATGGAAGGCTGTCCAGTTACTAAGTGATCAATCTAAACCCACCCAGACCGTTAGCTCTGAGCGCCCGCCAGCAAATAGGGCCTCAAGTTATCATTTTGATTGACTGATACAGTCAATAAAACCACCAGTTCCCTGTCCCTTCCCCCTTTCTGTTTCCTGACCCTGGTCACGCTGAGACTGAGAGACCTCCCTGGCTGAATCTACTCATCTGCTCTGCCTGCCTAACACAGTAAGTCTACCTGCCTCTGCCTGGCACCTGCCCTGCCCCTGCCCCTGGCCAAACCAAAACCCCTAGTAGCCCCTAATAAAAGTTAGGGGTGACCAGTTACCCCCAGTCCCCCACTATGCCTGCCTGGCCTGCCAGTGCCACCTACCCAGCCACCCACCAACTACCACCGACGACCCCAGCCATCACCCCCATGTGGCCTGTGCCACCCCCGATCAGGCCTGCCCTATGCTAGCCTAGCTATGCCATCATGCCACCGCCGGATTACCCCGATCACGGGATCGGGGTAGTCGGGTGGTGAGCGGGGTGGCACAGGCCCACATGGGGGTGATCGGATCACCCCCTTGATGAGGCCTGTGCCACCCCTGATGACCTCCATGTTGCCGCCCTATGCCACCCCCGAGGCCCGATCACCGCCGGCACCACCCCGATGCGGCCTATGCTACCCCGGGTATTCGGGCAGTGAGCGGGGTTGACCAGGCCACATGGGGGTGGATGTTCACCCCCATGAGGCCTGTGCCACCCCTGATCGTGGCCTATGGGCGACCGATGGGCGCCTGACCGTGACCGACCCCACCCTGGATGAACCAACTACCTACCCCCCCTATTTTTATTCCATTTTTAGAAGTAACAGGCATGTATATGTGCCTGTCACTTCTAAAGATAAAATAAAAATAAGGGAAGGGAAAAAAAAATACAGTAAAAACATTATTATTACAATTAAACAGTAAGCTAAGCAAACACATTGTTAGTACAGTTAGTAACACAACACATTTTCTACAAAAATAAACAGCTTTAAACAAACATTAATAAAAAATAAAATAAACAACAGCACATACTTACCTGTAAAATTGACCCCTCCAGCGTTGGCCTTCTGTCCTCTGGATATAGTCATGAAAAATAAATAATCCAATGTTGATTGAAGCCAATGGTCAAATAAAATAATCCATGTTGATTGAAGCCAATGGTCAAATAACAAAATCCATGTTGATTGAAGCCAATGGTCAAATAAAATAATCCATGTTGATTGAAGCCAATGGTCAAAAAAAAATAATCCATGTTGATTGAAGCCAATGGTCAAAATAATCCAATCTTGATTGAAGCCATTGTCCATCCATCCATTCTGGCCCATTGAAAGAGGCCTCCACAAAAAAAAAACGACGCTCTAAAAAAAAAAAACAACACACTAAAAGAGCTCCTCCTACAAGGAGCCCCTCCCGCGATTAATTGTTTTTTTTCCACGGTCTGCTATATATACTAATTTTTGAAGGACTCTGATTGGCTGAAATTTTTGATTGACATCGATTTCAACCAATGAGAGTCCTTAAAAAATTAGCAAATCAGCAAGCAGGTATGGAAGCCTGTAAGGGTAAAAAAGGTTAGTGTGAACTTGTTTGACCCTGTATGTATTATACATATTACAGGGCTATTTTATGTGAAATACATGTTACAGGATAATATCCTGTAACATGTATAGCCAAAAAATAGCACTGTAATATGTATAACAAATAATGTGTAATAGAAATGCATGAACAATATAATATAACAAGTAATAAAGAACATCAATTAATCAAATAATAAATATCAATTAATATATATTGTTGTATGTATATGTTTATATATATTTATGTGTATTTTTTATGCGTATATATATATATATTTGGATATATATATATATATATATATATATATATATATATATATATATAAATTGATATCAATATATCACAATAAATAAATATATATATATATATATCAATTTGATATATATATATATATATATATATATAAATTGATATCAATATATCACAATAAATAAATATATATATATATATATATATATATATATCAATTTGATATATATATATATATATATTTATTTATTTATTGTGATATATTGATATCAATTTTTATATATATATATATATATATATATATATATTTATTGTGATATATTGATATAAATTTTTATATATATCTATCAATATATATATATATATATCTATCAATATATATATATATATATATATATATATATATATATATATATTTATATATTATTTTTTTTATTATTTTTTTTGGGCCTATATGTTATTTAAGGTTTTTAACGTGCGGTTGGGGCCTATATGGTCCCAATTTGTTATTTAAAGTTTTTAAGGTGCGGTTGGGGCCTATATGGTCCCAATTTGTTATTTAAAGTTTTTAAGGTGCGGTTGGGGCCTATATGGTCCCAATTTGTTATTTAAAGTTTTTAAGGTGCGGTTGGGGCCTATATGGTCAAAATTGGTTGTTTAAGGTTTTTAAGGTGCGGTTGGGGCCTATATGGTCAAAATTGGTTATTTAAGGTTTTTAAGGTGCGGTTGGGGCCTATATGGTCCCAATTTGTTATTTAAGGTTTTTAAGGTGCGGTTGGGGCGTATATGGTCCCAATTTGTTATTTAAGGTTTTTAAGGTGCGGTTGGGGCCTATATGGTCAAAATTGGTTATTTAAGGTTTTTAAGGTGCGGTTGGGGCCTATATGGTCAAAATTGGTTATTTAAGGTTTTTAAGGTGCGGTTGGGGCCTATATGGTCCCAATTTGTTATTTAAGGTTTTTAAGGTGCGGTTGGGGCCTATATGGTCAAAATTGGTTATTTAAGGTTTTTAAGGTGCGGTTGGGGCCTATATGGTCCCAATTTGTTATTTAAGGTTTTTAAGGTGCAGTTGGGGCCTATATGGTCCCAATTTGTTATTTACGGTTTTTAAGGTGCAGTTGGGGCCTATATGGTCCCAATTTGTTATTTAAGGTTTTTAAGGTGCGGTTGGGGCCTATATGGTCAAAATTGGTTATTTAAGGTTTTTAAGGTGCGGTTGGGGCCTATATGGTCCCAATTTGTTATTTAAGGTTTCTAAGGTGCGGTTGGGGCCTATATGGTCACACTTGCTCTTTTAAGGTTTTAAACGTTACGGTTTGGGTCTTAAACGTTCTAATGTTTTTTTTTTTTTTTTCTATAACTTCCCAGGTGCAAACTATCTGTGGAATCAGATTTCTTTGGACTCGTTGGTTGACTTACTGGACGTGAATACCCCGAGAAGGAGAGTCAACTGTTGGTGAGTATCATTGCCTTTAATTTTCTGTCCATGTGTATAGGTGCAAATTTGATGTTGATGTAGTCTTGTCACATGAGGGTTTGCAATCTGTAATGTATACCAATGAAATCAACACACTGTTATTTTAAAGTAATTTTGTGACATAATATAAATTAATATACCGTGATCTCTTTCTTTTATTGGTATCAATATCAGAAATGAATACTATTGACTCTCTACTTGTGAAGCCTTTCGCCACCCTAACCTATGAGGAGAAGGTGGAAGTAAAACGGTTAGGAGCTGACCAACCAGAGATAAATCTGCAGCAAATCGCAAGAGATAGAGGGAAGCAATATGTCCGTAATTTCAATACTGAATGGTACAAGAAGAACGACTGGCTTTCTGGAAGCGTTTCTAGGAAGTCCTTATATTGTTTCCCATGCATCCTATTTGGTGGTGATGCTGCTTGGACCAAAACTGGAGTGACTGACGTCAAACATCTAGCTGACAAATTGGCAAAACACAAAAGTTCTAAAGCTCACTTGGATAACAGGATCAAGTTTGAGATGCTTGGACAGGCGAACATTGCTGTTCAACTGGACCAAGGATACCAAGTCAGCATTCAAAAACACAACGAAGAAGTGGCTAAGAACCGGTACATCCTTTCGAAGATAATTGATTGTGTTCGCTTTTGTGGCGCTTTTGAACTGGCATTAAGAGGACACGACGAGAGTGAAACATCGCTAAATCCAGGAGTGTTTAGAGGCCTGGTGGATTTGGTTGGCAGTATCGATAGTGCAATGGAACAGCATTTGAAGACTGCAACTGTGTTTAAGGGCACTTCTAAAACCGTGCAGAATGAGCTACTGGACTGCATGCATGAAGTTATAAAGGAAGTGATTCACCAAGAGCTTAAAGAAGCCCAGTTTGTGGCAATCCAAGCGGATGAAACAACCGATATTTCCGCTAGGACACAGTGCGTTGTAGTCTATCGCTACATTGACAAGAAGCATCAAGTGGTGGAAAGATTTGATGGCTTCACGGAAATGAAATCAACGGATGCAGACTCGATTGCTGCTGTTGTGCTGGAAACACTGAATACTGTTCTCCCAGAGCCAGAAGACAAGAAGAAACTCATAGCTCAAAGCTACGATGGTGCCAGTGTGATGCGTGGAGATCAAGGAGGAGTTCAAAGAAAAATAAAAGACGTGTACCCGAACGCACACTACGTCCATTGCTATGCTCACCAACTGAACCTAATAATGGAGAAAGCAGTTTCAAGGATTGGAAGAGTTCGAGTTTTTTTTCTCCAACATAGGCGGCATACCATCTTTTTTTTCACGCTCTCCAAAAAGGACTGGAGTTCTGGGTGAGGTAGTTGGTAGAAGACTTCCAAGAGGTGCACCAACACGATGGAACTTCAACGTTAGGACCGTGAACGTAATCTACGAGAACAGAGATGCGCTACTTGAGTGTTTCCAGACAATTGAAGCATGTCTAAACTTTGATCCAACATCTATACGGGAAGCCGCAGGTTTCATTGGAATGCTGGAAGACAGGGAGTTCCTTTACTTCCTTAAATTATTTCATTTAATAATGCCACATGTTGACATCCTCTATAGTCAGCTTCAGAAGCGAGACACGGATACTGTTTATATCAAAAAAGTCACAGAAGACTTTGTCGCCAGCATCCAGAAAATCCGTAATTCTGTGGAAGAGATAGAAGCAAGTTTGCCGAGCGATCTAACAGTCAACAGACGGAGTGCGGAGATCTCAACCTTGAGACAACTTTCAAGAGAGGTATGTGACATAGTGGTGGTTCATGCAAAAGAACGTTTTTCATTTTCAAATCACCTAGTCAGTGCCAAACTTGTTCAAAGTGACTTGTATAAAACCCATGACACTTGCTTTCCAACCCAAGCTCTGGAAGATACCGTGCAAGCATATCCAATACTGAAGAAGGAACAATTACGCACTGAGCTGTCACTTCTGTATGGGAAGACAGAGTTTCATACTTGTACAAGTGCTGTTGCTCTGCACAAACTTTTCAATCAATTTAATCTGCAGAATGATTTCACAGAGACAGTAAAATTATTAAGAATCCTGATTACAACACCAATGACTACTGCAGAATCAGAAAGATGCTTCTCAACATTGAAGAGGATAAAAACCTTTTTAAGAAGCACCATGTCCCTGGAGCGGTTGAATGCATTGGCGATGCTCTCAATGGAAAAGCAACTGATTTCCGAGATCCCAGACTTCAATGAAAAAACCATTGAGAAGTTTTCTTCTTTGAAAGATCGCCGTGCAAAATTAAAATACAAGTGATTGAAGCAAAGAAGAATGCATACCCCCAAGGTGTGCAAAGATAAACTGCGTTAAGCAGCACCACCTCACACTACCAAACATAACTAGTGGTAAGTAAAGTATGAACGGTGTGTGGGTGTGCATATGGAAGGAGCTATGAAAGGTGTGTGCATGGTCAGTAACAATTGTTGAAGCCTTGGCGTGGTTTGAAGGAATTGGAGGCACTTCCAAGGGTAGCTGTCACTTGTGTACAGGAAGCAAGAATTCCATGTCTGTACAAGTGCTGTTGCTCTGCAGCAACTTTAGCATCAATTTAATCTACATAATTTAACAGAGTGAGTGAAGCTATAAGGAATCCTGCTTACAACAACGAAGACTACTAAAGAACCATGCTTCTCCACATTGAAGAGGATCAAAAAAGTAATTAAAAAGCACCATGGTCCTGTAGCGGTTAAATGCATTGGTTTGAAGGAATTGGAGGCACCTTCAAGGGTACGTAAAGTTCTCAGAAATGGCACCACCTCACTACCAAAAATAACTAGTGGTAAGTAAAGTATGAATGGTGTGTGGGTGTGCATATTGAAGGAGCTATGAAAGGTGTGTGAATGGTCAGTAACAATTGTTGAAGCCTTGGCGTGGCGTTACTGCTCATATGGTTATCCATATGCTAATTCAACGTGTTTGTTTGACATTGATTATTGTGTTGTCTAAACAGAAGTGAAATGTTGTTGTTTTCTTGAATCCCAAGATCCACTGGTTTGGGCCTATGCAGTGCTGATTGGTCTTCTAAGGTATGTTTGAGGCCTATATGGTCCCACTTGGTCTTCTAAGGTATGTTTGGGGCCTATGGTCACACTTGGTCTTCTAAGGTATGTTTGGGGCCTATGGTCACACTTGGTCTTCTAAGGTATGTTTGAGGCCTATATGGTCACACTTGGTCTTCTAAGGTATGTTTGGGGCCTATATAGTTCCACTTGGTCTTCTAAGGTATGTTTGGGGCCTATGGTCACACTTGGTCTTCTAAGGTATGTTTGGGGCTTATATAGTCACACTTGGTCTTCTAAGGTATGTTTGGGGCCTATATAGTCACACTTGGTCTTCTAAGGTATGTTTGGGGCCTATAGTCACACTTGGTCTTCTAAGGTATGTTTGGGGCCTATGGTCACACTTGGTCTTCTAAGGTATGTTTGGGGCCTATATAGTCACACTTGGTCTTCTAAGGTATGTTTGGGGCCTATATGGTTCCACTTGGTCGTTTAATGTTTTTTAAGTATGGTTTTGTTCTTGAATGGTATGATTGATTTGCTTGTTTTCTTTCAACCCCAGGTGCAAACCCTATGTGGCTGCAGATTTGTTTCTACTCATTGGTCAACTTAATGAACGTGAATACCCTGAGAAGAAGAGCCGACTAATGTAGGTGTCACTCCTTTAATTTTTCTGTTAATACGTATAGGTGCAATTATGATATTGCTGTAGTCTTGTCACATGAGTTTTTTCAATCTATATTGTATACCAATGAATTTAACACATTGTTACTTTACTTCTTGACATTTCTGCATTGCAGATCATGTATTTCAATGGGCTTTACAAGCATAAGGTCATTGGGCGGGGCTTATAAAGGTCATTATGATGTCAGGGGGAGGAGTTATAAAAATGGGTGTGGTTTGAAAAAGGGGGAGTGGCTATGTTTCGCCCTGTCGCCCCTCCAACTTGAAAAGTCACCAGCCGCCACTGAAAATGGCGGCGATTGTCTAAGCTCTACGTGCTTTGCGGGGAAGTTACGGGATTCGTCATCGTGTATTTTCATCATCGTATATGCCTGTGGCGCTAATCGCGAGCCCTGCAATGTGCTCCTTCACCTTTCATTACAGCCTAAGTTGTGTGGGCCTCGCGCTGAGCGCCTGCGCCACTCATTGCAGCCCCACAACTGCGGGCCTCACTTTGCAAGGCACGCAGTTGTGTACCTTGTTTCACAAGGCCCCCAATATTTAACATTGGGTGACCAACATTCGTAAGATCCACAACTATTATATGTGACTAGGAAATTGCCCGTCAAAAATGACAGGATTCAAATAGTAAGGTTGGCAATGCTGTTTGCCACACAATGTGAGGCTTTTACTCCTCTAAGCACCTTTGGCGCTCATTACGAGACTCTTCCCCCATGTACTTTAACTTTCCTGCTTTGCACCGATCACCTTCGGCACTCATTGCAAGCCTCTGCCGCTCATGGTGCTCATCGTGACCCTTTTCTCCTGCCTACTGTACGGGCCGCTCATTGCAGGTTTCGTTACCCTGCAAGTTTTGTGCTTGGGAATGCCATGTGACTCTTTGCACCATCTCCCCCCGTCCCTTCCCTGTGTCTTTCTCCTCTGTGTGTCTGCTGACTGTTTTCCTGTTACATGCTGACTGCTATTGGTTTTATTTTCAAAGTCCTGCATGCCTGGCATTGTTGGTGTCAGTGTTACTGTCTTTGCCGTTGTGTATTTTCTAAGTCCCGCGTGCCTGGCTTTGCTTAGCCTCGTTTTCATCCAGTTTCAGAATTTTTATGTTTTTCGTCAGCCATTTTTTTCCATGCTTAGCCAATTTTGGATTGACGAAAAAAACAAATATGACTCAAGGTCGCTTGCAACCTCACTCCCAGGCTTCCTGGCTCTCCCCCTGTGTTGTGCAATATGATTCCTAGACAAAAGGGCGCCATTATTGTCAAGCAGCTAGACGGCAGCACAACTCAACTAGTTCCTGGCAAGACACACAATACTGGAGACCAGGAACACCAATCACAGAGGGAGCTGCGACAACGAGCAGCAAAACCTGTTTGATCTACCATTTACATACATACACATTTTTAGGGTACTTTACCATTGATAAACATTTAGACCTTAGTGTCTTTTATGATATCACGGTTTATATCGTGTTTTTTTAACAAGTTTTACCTTTTAGTTATATAGGATATTTTGGCCAATTCCTACATTGGCCAGTATGTTTTTATGGCATAATAAAAGTATATCTTTTCAAGGTATTGGGTGTGTGTATCTTTCCATTAGACTTGGATTTAGATCACATAGACACACATGAACATATATATATATATATATATATATATATATAGAGAGAGAGAGAGAGAGAGAGAATCATTGGTGCATACTCTTATATAGAGACTAGCGACTTGCCCGTCAAAAAATGACGGTCAATAAAAGAAAGTGTCGAAATGCTGTTGGTCACACAATGTGAGTGTACTGTGTGCCTCAAATAACTAAATTCCTCAAAAAGCAGAAATCTACATTACATAAAATAAGAAAAACTAAAATCACCAAAAATAAAAAATGTACATTACAGAACCCAAAAAAAAAACTTAAGTCACAAAAAATAAAAAAAGGAACATTACAGAACATAAAAAAATACATTACAACCCCTCCTCACTACAATTTTTTTTCAAAAATTACACACCTGCAAATGAAATACATATAATACATACATATAATACAATACAATTAAATAAGATACAATTAAATAAAATAAAATACAATACAATGAAATAAAATACAATACAATTAAATAAAATAAAATACAATACAATTAAATAAAATACAATACAATTAAATAAAATACAATACACCCCTATCTAATATACATGCCACTATCTAATATACATGCCACTATATAATGTAATATACATCCCACTATCTAATATACAATACTATCTAATAATGCATCCCGCTATCTATCTAATAAACAATACATGCTATCTATATATATATAGCTCCCCTAATTGTAAGCTACAATAAGATAATTAAGACCACTTACCTTTGAGATGTTTCTTGAGATCAGCAACCTACGGTAAAAAAGATTCAAAAAATTAATACAAAACGTTTACATGAAATACCTAAACATTCTAAACATTCGAAATATTCGAAATATTATTCTCACCTATCCAACATGTCCCGTTCCAGCATGTCACGTCCCAGCATGTCACGTCCTCCATGTTCCGTTGTCCATCTTTGCGTCTTGTCCGGCGATACTCCTGTAAAAAAAAACATTACATTAATAAATATAAACCAAATTTAAAAAAACACAATCTACATTATACTTACCTTTCCGCGATGTCTCTGGTCTCCTCGCATGAAAAAAAAAAAAAAACGACACACATCCGCCCTGGCGGATGTCTCCGATGCTAATGACCTTCCCATGGAGTGTTCCAGAATAAAATTGGCAATGGCGGCTTCTGATTGGCTGAAAAGGCTGTCTGTCACATTCAGCCAATGAGAAGACCCCATTTGTGAACCAATGAAAAAAGTATACACCCCAAAATACAACGGTGATTGGATAACACACCTATCCACCTTTATTTGAACCAATCCTAAGGCTTTATTGCCATCAGCCAATCACAATTGAATATACCCCCATGTACTGATTGTACTGCGCCTTCCCATTGGCTGTAATATTGATTGATATTAAAAATAGCCAATGAGAATGCGCTCAATCAGTACGTGTGGGTGTATTCCCTTGTGATTGGCTATTGTCAGTGCAACCAATCAGAATGCGCAGACGCTCCAACCAATCACTCTGTGGGGGTGTATTCCATTGTTATTGGCTGAAGGCATCTGCGCCTTGTGATTGGTTTAAATAAAGATTGATAGGTGCATTATCCAATCAGAGTGGTATTTTAAGGTGTATCCGTTTGTGATTGGTTCACACATTGGCGCCTCCTGATTGGGTGAATTTGATAGACATCGTTTTCAACCAATCAAAAGGCGCCATTGCTTGTTTTCTTCCAGAAAAGTCTCCTGGAGCCTCATTAGCGCCGGGATGTCCGGGAGTGCGAATGTAAGTATATATATATTTTTTTTTATTTTTTTTTACAGTTCGTGGCAGAAGAGGATCCGGAGGAGGCCGGAGACATCGCGGGGAGGTAAGTAGAATGTTTTTTTTAACAGGTGCCGCGCCGCAGAAGGATTTAAAGAATGCCAGACGGGACATGCCGGAAAGGTGAGCAGTGTATAGAATGTTTATTTTAGACCTGTAAACGTGTTGCACTGATGTGATTCACAAATTGTGAGTTAGTTTTTTTTATTTCATGTAATGTAGATATATATTTTTTTGTGTCTTTAGGCTTTTTTATTTTCTGTAATTAGAGTGGTGGGGGTTAATAGGGGGGTAGGTAGTGTAAATGTTAATAGGTTAGTGTAGAGGGTGTTTAGTTGATATTTAATGTTTAATTGGGGCGGTATAGTGCAGTATAGTGTTTATACTTAGTGTCATGATGGTCCTTGAGGACCATCATGGCACTTATGTGGTTAATGTAGTGTTGTAACAGGCCCATAATGGTGTTAATATACCCTTATGGGACTGATGGGGTTAAATAAGTGCTTATGGGGGTCTGTATTGACCCCCATGAGTGACAGGGTTAATGAAGGGCTTATGGGGGTCTGTATTGACCCCCATGAGTGACAGGGTTAATGAAGGGCTTATGGGGGTCTATATTGACCCCCATGAGTGACAGGGTTAATGAGGGTTTTATGGGGGTCTGTATTGACCCCCATGATTGACAGGCTTAATGAAGGGCTTATGGGGGTCTCTATTGACCCCCATGAGTGACAGGGTTAATGAGGGTTTTATGGGGGTCTGTATTGACCCCCATGATTGACAGGGTGACAGTGTATTTTTTTTTTCTTTTACAACGGGTCCTTTAAGGACCTTTATGGTCCTTTAAGGACCTGTAACGCCTGAATTTTGAATTCTGATTGCAGCGAGGGTCACCGATCGCGTGCAATCGGGACCCTCACTGCGATGGTTAATGTGGGGTTAATGCAGGGCTCGGAGCTTATCTCGGATCCCCTGCGGTTAATCCGGGTTTCCGAGCTTATCTTGGATCCTTTCTTGGGTAAGTTGTAGGTGGCTGAGCGGTCCTGGGTCTTTGAGCCTCGTTTTCATTTTTTTCTGCGGCCATTTTTTCTCTCGCTAAGGGGATTTTCGTGTGTGGGAATTTGGACTTCAATGGAGGTGTAACTTCACTTTCAGAGGTCCTGGGTGCCCCCCCCCCCCCCCCCCCCTTGCTATGGGTAAGCTTTTTATGTCGTTTTCGTGAGTATTTGGTGTTTTTTGACTGTTTTTAGGTGCTTGCAGTTCCGCCATTTTTTGTGCGGGTGGGTGTTTGTTACGTTAAGGTTGGTTCTGAGGTTAATGCAGGTTTCCGAGGTGAGCCTCGCTTTCGTTTTTTTCGGCGGCCGTTTTTTCTCTTGCTTAGGGGATTTTCGTGTGTGTGAACTCGGTAATTTGGACCTAAATGGAGGTGTAACTTCGCTTTCAGAGGTCCTGGGTGCCCCCTTGCTATGGGTAAGCTTTTTATGTCGTTTTCGTGAGTATTTGGTGTGTTTTTACTGTTTTTAGGTGCTTGCAGTTCCGCCATTTTTTGTGCGTGTGGGTGTTTGTTACGTGAAGGTTGGGTCGGTGGTGGGTTTAACGGCTTGCCTGGCTACGCGAGGCGCGCCAGAAATAAAGCGCCTGCGGCGCTCATTGCCTCATTCCCTAAGTGCTTTGCAAGGACCCGCATTTTCGGAGACGTTGGGATGCTCCACCACCGCAAATGCAGCCCCTCGCTTTGCGAGGATCCGCATTTGGAGAAGCGAGGGCCTCAGTTGCTGGCATGGAGCGCACCGCAACTGAGGCCCTCGGCCGCGGTGTGTAACCGGGTGTGAGGCGTCTTTGAGATTTTTTTTCTTTGTGTGTGTGTGTGTTAAAACACAGCCAACGTTGGAGCCTCCACCTCCTCAAATGCGGACCGTCGCTTCGCGAGGATCCGCATTTGCGGGGACGTTGTTTTTTTTTTGCTGGGCGGTTCGTTTTTTTTTGTTAAAAAGTTGTGTGTGTGTGTGTGTATGTGTTAACACCACCTCCGCAAATGCAGACCCTCGCTTCGTGTGGATACGCATTTGCGGGGACGTTGGGATGCTCCACCACCGCAAATGCCAACGCTTCGCGAGGGACGCAGTTCTTGCGGGCTCGCTGCGCGAGCCCGCAAGCTTTAGCAACAACTCGCATGCTCACAACTATATATGTGATTTAAACAAATTTGAGTGTTTTTGTCAGTATACCTGACACCTCACAGAGGTAATTTCATGTACACTTCATAGATCATAGAAACGCACTGTATATTGGGGTGCACTACGAAAACCATGATGAGGTCTTGAAACTTCCTTTCTGACACCTACCTGTGAAAGAGAATCACATCCAGCATTTAAGTACCTTACATTCTGGAGGTCACCAAAGGTGAGAGACAACTCCATAGAAGTATATTGTCTAATACTACGAAGAGGCACAAAGTAATCTGCACTAGGAGTATCTATTGCGCTTTCTCCCCCTCTCTTCTTTCTTGTGTGTGAGTGTGTTATTATTTTTGTTAAATTATTTTGTTTGTTTTTCGGGTTTTTAGAGTTATGCGCCAGGCTCACAGTTGCAACCCTCGCAATTGCGTTCCTCCACTGTTCGCCTCGCTTCGTGTGAAACTGCTCGCCGCTTAAGTGCCACGAGCCTTCGGGGTTCATTGCAGCCTTAGTCCCGCGTGGTTGACGGCTCGCCCAAAGTGTTACCAACATCGTACCCACACTGACAATATATATGTGATAATTAAAAAAAATGAAAAAAAAAATATATATATACTAGCGACTTGCCCGTCAAAAATGACGGCAATAAAAACTGAAGCCTGGTAATGCTGTTTGCCACACAATGTAAGCCTCTCCCCCTCTACTTTACTGGCCTTGTGATGAGCGCCTTTGGCGCTCATCACAGGCCTTGCAATGAGCCCCTTTGGAGCTCATTGCGAGTCTCTCCCTCTGTCTACTTCCTCCCTCGTGTCTTATTTCCCCCCTCCTCTCCCTCCCTTGTGTCTCCTTCCACCTCGTCTACCTCCTTTGCATCTCCTGCCCCCGTGTTTTTACCTCCCTCTCCCTCCCGTGTCTCTAAACCCCTCCCCTGTGTCTCTTTCCCCCTTCTCCCTCCCATGCATCTCTTCCCCCCCCCCTGTGTCTCCCCCAACCCTCCCCTGTGTCTGTTCCCCCCTGGCCTGTGTCTCTTTCCCCCTCCCCATGTGTCTGTTACAGCCTTCCTCGTGTCTCCATTTCCCTCCCTTGTGTATCTTCCCCCCTGCACTCTCTCCCCTGTGTCTCTTCCCCCTCCTCTCACTCCCCTGTGTCTCTTCCCCCTCCTCTTTCTGTGCCTCTTCCTCCCTGTCTCTTCCCCCTCACCCTCTGTGTCTTCCACCCTCTCCCTCTGTGCCTCTTCCCCCGCCTCTCTCTGTGTGTCTCGCTACTGTGTCTCTTCACCCCTTCCTCTGTTCCCCCCCCCCTCTGTGCCTCTTTCCCCCTCTCTCTGTACCTCTTCCCCCCCTTCCCTCTGTGTCTCTTCCTCCCTCACCCGCTGTATCTCTCCCCCCTGTGTCTCTTCCCCCCTCTCCCTCTGTGCCTCTTCCCCCCTCTCCCTCTGTGCCTCTTCCCCCCTGGCCTGTGTCTCTTTCCCCCTTCCCCCTGTGTCTGTTCCCCTCTCCCCCCCCCCATTTCCCTCCCATGTGTATCTTCCCCCTGTTCTCCCTCCCGTGTGTCTTTTCCCCCTCCTCTACCTCCCCTGTGTCTCTTTCCCACCTATCCCTCTGTGTCTCTCCCCCCTCCCTCTGTGTCTCTTCCCCACTCTCCCTCTGTGCCTCTTCCCCACTCTCCCTCTGTGCCTCTTCCCCACTCTCCCTCTGTGTCTCTTCCCCACTCTCCCTCTGTGCCTCTTCCCCACTCTCCCTCTGTGCCTCTTCCCCACTCTCCCTCTGTGCCTCTCCCACCCCTCTTCCCCACTCTCCCTCTGTGCCTCTACCCCCCCCCCCCCCTCTTCCCCACTGGGCCGCGCTGCGCGCAAGCGCGGCTCGCGCCGCGCTCTGCGCAATGCGCAGCAGTTTACTCTCCCTCTGTGCCTCTACCCCCCTCTTCCCCACTGGGCCGCGCTGCGCGCAAGCGCGGCTTGTGCCGCGCTCTGCGCATGCGCGGCTCGCGCCGCGCTCTGCGCAATCGCGGCTCGGGCCGCGCTCTGTGTAATGCGCAGAGCGCGGCGCGCTCTGCGCATGCGCGGCTCGCGCCGCGCTCTGCGCAATGCGCAGCAGTTTGTAATTGTCTAACTGCGATTCGTCTGAAGCGTGACGACGAATCGCAGTTAGACAATTATAATATGTGATATAAATATAAATCACATATTATAGTTGTCAAACTACGAGACGTTGTCACACTTTGTGAGCTCGCAAAGCGAGTTTGCAAGAACTGCATTCCTCGCGAGGCGAGGGATGCAGTTCGGACTGCAAATGCGGACCCTCGCAAAGAGAGGGGCCGCATTTGCGGAAGGTGGAGGCTTTACGGCGCATGACTTTGGAACAACACCACCCCACACACCTCTAAACTCGCAGCACTTAGTCCATACAGACCTCCATAATACATTAATTAATCCTGTCACTCATGGCGGTTAATACAGACCCCCATAAGCACTTAATTAACCCTGTCACGCATGGGGGTCAATACAGACCCCCATAAGCACTCATTGCGAGGTAAAGTAGAGGGGGAGAGGCAAACAGCATTTCCAGGCTTCAAATTTCATTCCCTTCATTTTTGACGGGCAAGTCGCTAGTATATATATAATCAAAAAATATATTTTCTCATCAGAATTCTGATTGGGTGAAGGCTATTTACCACAACACCATTTAGCTTATGGTAGACAGAATAGAGTGAATAAAGAGTAGATTTGTGTTCAAATTTGAATGTTTAAAAATAATTTTCTGCGCATAATTCCCAGAAATAGTGATTGCACTGCATGCTGGGAAACTGGGCAGGTACATGCAAATAAATACACAATGCATTTTCACTCTATAATAAAATAAAAACACTTTTTACCAGGCTCCTTTTAGACATAAACTCACTGTATTATGCAGCTTTGAAGCAACACATAGGATGGATTATACACAAGCTTGGAAACCTACCCACATACAGCTGTTTCAAACTTAGGATGGATCTCATAAATGTGGGGCTGGTTCCTAGCTTGTACTATAGATTTGTGGACAGGCTAAATACAAAAAAAAAAGGCGGGGGGAGAATTAAGATGAGATAAGCGACAGATGGAGGGGTGAGAGAAAGGAGAGATAACAGAAATATGGTAAGAGTAGAGAGGAGGGGGAAAAGAGGATAGTGGGAGAAAATGAGGATGAAAGAAATACATAGAAGGAGAGGGAGAAAAGGTCAGGGGAAAATGCCATAGAGAGAACGAGGTTAGAAAGAGAGACATAAGGAGGAGAGGGAAAGGAGAGAATGAGAAAAGGAGAAAATGAAAGATGAGGATAAAGAGGAAGGTAGAGAGAGAAGAAGGAAAGATAGAGAAATTGGAGAGGGAAGATGGAGATAACATAGGGAGAAAGGAGGAGGATAATAGGGACGAAGTTGGACAATTAAGGGAAAAGAGGGGAGAGAAAGAGAAGACACAGGCAAAAAAGAGAGAAAAGAGGAGAGTTGAATGAGAAAAAATGTGGGTAGGCGATAAGAGTGGGAGAGACAAGGGAAAAGAAGTAGAGAGAGGAGAAGAGGGATGGGTAAAGGAATATAGAGGAGGGAAAAGAGAAGAAGAATGGGAGAAGAGTGGCAGAGATAAACAGAAAAAAGTTATAGAAAGAAGAGAGTGAAAAAAAGAGACAAATGAGAGGGGGAGGAGAGAAGGGCAGCTTGGAGGAGTGAGAAAAAAGGAAAAAAATGGAGAGGAGAAAGTGATGAGCAGAGTGGGAAATGAGAGAGAGAAAGTAGAGAGAGAGGGAAAAGGAAAAATAAGGACAGGGGCGGAGAAAGGAGAGGAGGGTGAAGGCAGGATAGGAGAGTAAAGGCAGAAAATGAAAAGGATCGAAAAAAAGGAGGAAGAGGATGGGAGAAAATGAGAAGAGGGAAACGTGGAAGCAATAAAAAAGAGAGTATATATGTATATGAAAAATAGAAAAACATATGTAATTCAGTGATTATAGATGTATGCTAATAATATGTATGTGTAGGCTGATAATAAATTAGTCCAATCTGTAATGTGTAGGTCTTGAAATCCTTTTCGATTACTATTCCTAAGGCAACACCTACATCCTATCATAACTTTTCAGATGTATTCATTTTTTGAAAATAAACTCTTCAAGGCATGTTTGTACAAAGTACTATAGTTTATTAAAAGTTCCAGACATTAGAAACTAAACAGGAAGGGGCATCTTAGCGGTGCTTGATGTATACACAGCCTTCATTGGCTCCAGGGGAAAGATTGGCTAAATTGTTTACTTTATTTATCCAATTCTCAATCTTTGGTGGAGGGTGTCAATCACTCTAAGATCACTACAAGATGAATGACTTGTAAATGTCTCTAAAGAAATCAATATATCCTTACTTGTCATAAAAATAGATGCCACAATAAACATAGTTACATAGGGCCTCATTCTATTATCAGCCGTAGGAGATGCGGGGCCGCAAGGACCGGCCGCAAGCTATTTGCCTATTCTATTCTCTTCCGGCCGGGGACTCCGGCAGGCTTGCGGCCGGCGCCTTGTTATCCCTTGCGGCCGCACGCGCCGGAGGAAAGCCTTTGATCTTAAACGTCCGCAAGAGTTTCGGCCGCAAGAAAATCCTGGTTGCTATTCAATTGCTCCGGGAACCCTCTCTGCAAGGCTAAAACCGAGCCACAGCTTACTTGCAGCAAAAAGGTCCCGCAGGCACACAATTAAGCACATAACAAAGCCATAATAAAGCCATCCTGCACTCTGAGGAGACTATAAAGTGATTGTAGGTGTTAGCATTCATAGCACAACATTCCCCTACACTCAAATCCGTAAATATTTTTTTTTTTAAATTTAGGTCACATATCCATGTAAAAAGTCCAGAGGGCTTGGAGCACCTCAGACCCGCCCACGCTGCGGCCGGAATATAAACAGTTAATTAAATGTCAGATTTGGGCTGATGTGCAAGCTTGAGAGGGGGTTGCTATTAATCCTCATGTCCCCCATTATGATCCCTAGCATTTAAAGAGCTTTACAGTGCCGTCTTGAATTTATTTTTGCTTTTAAAGTTTTCAGAGCTTTGGTTGCAAGATATACGGCCGGCCGTAAGGGGATATCCTTGCGGCACCGTCTATTTGAATTGCAAGGTAACGGGAGCCCCGCAAGGAATCGCAGCTTTGCAGCCGATTTACGCACGATAATAGAATGAGGCCCATAGTATTTAAGGTTGAAAAAAGACTTTCAGTCCATCAAGTTCAACCGTTTAAGATCTCCTCTGATCTGCAATATGCGGATTAACTATTAATTCATTAGTTGTTAATTATTAATCAATTATTTTTTTATTTTTTTCTTAGTAATTAATCCAGAGGTTTCCATGGCATTTGCAATTTTTTCTTAAGATAGTATTTAATTTAATAATGTATTATCTAAGTACTCAGAGAGCTAAAACATGTGGAAATGCTAGTAATGAGTACCGTAAAAGCAAATAAAGAAAGTTGATAGTCCCATCTAGAACTTAACACTCTCATGGAAAGCACATATTGCAGTATATTGACGGTTTTAAAATAAAAGCCCAGTTTTACATGTATAATAAACTTGACGGTATATACCACAGTCGCTTTATAAATGACAGTAAAATTATGTTTTATAATTTTTTTAGCAGCCATTTTCTTTTTGCAAATGTATTTCCTGTTCTATGGATAATGACCCTCAGAGCATCATGTTTCTGATGATTTCTACTGAGGATTTTTGTTTTTGAGCAATCAGAATCTCCACCTTGCAGTAGTGTCCTGTCCCTTTGTCTATTACATGTACTTTGTATTTGGATACACTGAAAAATATTTAAACATTTTATAATTATTACATAACTATGTACTAATACTGATGCTCTCATTGTGGCGAATGCCATGTTCTTTGGAGAATATGTTTATTCCCAGTTACATCCACAACACAGAACCTTTCCCCCTTTCTCGAATGAAATTCTTCCACTCAGTTTCTATTCACAAAATGATCTCCATTCCACCTGTATTCTGTGGAGCTTATTACTTATTACTATATCAGTAGTTCCCAACCTTTATGGTGCCAGGTACCATATGTCAACCAACTGAAATTTCCAAGCAGCCCCATTATTAACAGATCAGTTCTTCAAAAATCTATTTACTATGGTGTCAGGGAGATGTTTAAGGGGTCATTCTCTCCACATTATCAGCCATTCACATACCATTATTGCCTAATTTTTTTTTCTCCCCAGGATCCAAGGGCTGGCATCAGTTCCAGGGGATCACCTGTTGAGAAAACATTCTTCAGAAAGTATATATATATATATATATATATATATATATATATATATATATATATATATACTTATTATTATTTTATTATTCTTTGGCCTTGTAAACTAATGAAAATGCCATTGCTTGTAGAAAACACTATCAGTTTTAGCTGCCATATTCCACTTGTACAGATTGAAGCTGCCTCTGCATTCAAAGTCTCCTCCCATCTCAGGAAGTACATCAGCAGAAAACTAGCATTGCAGAATAATTGCATAAAAGAATAATAAAATATATGCTTTATTATAAATGTTTACATAAAAAAAAAACATTTAGCTGTTTTCAAGTGTAGTTCTTTAAAAGAGTATATTTAAATATAGTGCTATGGAGGATATTATCTACTTTAACATTTTAACTTTGAGAACTTAACTATACAACCTTGTGTGTGAGTGATAATTCTAATTTTTATGAATAAATTAATTATTAAACAAACACACTATAGAAATCATAAAACCAAAACACATATTAAACATGTTCTTGTGCATTAATGATCCAGTTACTAATCTCTCAAGGCACAATACATTCCATGGATCATTAGCTTAAAAACATGTTTATCCTACAGTGCCTTGCAAAAGTATTCACCCCCATGGCTTTTTAACAATTTTTTAACATTACAGCCTTAAGTTTAATTTTGTGTTAATCTGAATTTTATGTGATGGATCAGAACACAATAGTCTAAGTTGGTGATGTAAAATGAGAAATATATATACACTAGCGAATTGCCCGTCAAAAAATGACGGCAATGAAATTGTAAGGTAGCTAATGCTGTTTAGTGTGTAATAATGAAATATATAATACATTAATAAATGAATATACTTTACCTATTTTAAAGCATTGTGTGGAAGAGCTGTGAATGTGTTTTGATGTTGCTGCAGCATTAGTGGTGTGGATCTGCTGTGTAAGCGTGCTGAATGTGTGCAGTGTAACACTGTGCGTGCGCGAGGCCAAACCATTGTCGTGTACTTCCTCATTGGCGTAAAATGGCGAGTAATGTGTGGTATACGTTTGTATCGGAATATCCGTAGGTGTTTTGTGGTGTTTTGCGAGTTTCTTGTGGTGTTTTGCGAGTTTAGAGTGCTGTAGCCTCGTTTTCGTTTTGTTCGGCGGCCATTTTTTCTCTCGCTTCGATTTTTTTTTAGTCTCTAAACTGTTTTATTTGGAGTAAAATCGAGGTGTAAGTTGTATTTTTGAGGTGCTGGGTGCTCCCTCTTGGTGTAGGTAAGTTTTTTATGTATGTGGTGTGTGTATGTATTGTGTTTTACATTTTGTAATGTTCGCGAGTTGCGTCCGAGTGTTGCGAGTCCGTAATGTGTGTGAACGTGTGTCGTATGTTGTTTGCGAGTGTCGTAATGTGTGTGTCGTACTGTTTGGGTTGCGACGTGAAGTTTGCGAGGGTCGCAGTTGCTGGCATGGAGCGCCTTCGGTGCTCCATGCCAGCAACTGCGGCCCTCGCTTTGCGAGGTCCTCAGGTGCTGGCATGGAGCGCCTACGGCGCTCCATGCCAGCAACTGAGACCCTCGGGCAGTGCCCTCGCGAAGCGAAGGCACTTCGCGAGGGTCCTCAGTTGCTGGCAAGGAGTGCCTTCGGCGCTCCTTGCAGCAACTGAGACCCTCGGGCAGTGCCCTCGCTAAGCGAGGGCCGCAGCTCGCTACGCGAGTCGCGGCCCTCGCAAAGCGAGGGCCGCGGGCTCGCTACGCGAGCCCGCAGCGTTAGCAACAACTCGTACACTCACAACTATATATGTGATACATAAAACATTTTTTTAGAAATAGAAAACAGAAAATTGGCATGTGCGTATGTATTCACCCCCTTTGTTATGAAGCCGATAAAAATCTCTGGTGCAACCATTTACCTTCAGAAGTCACATAATTAGTGAAATGATGTCCATCTGTGTGCAATCTAAGTGTCACATGATCTGTCATTACATATACACACCTTTTTTTGAGAGCCCCAGGGGCTGCAACTCCTAAGCAAGAGGCACCACTAACCAAACACTGCCATGAAGACTAAGGATCTCTCCAAACAAGTAAAGGACAATGTTGTTAAGAAGTACAAGTCAGGGTTAGGTTATAAAAAAAATCCAAATCATTGATGATCCTCAGGAGCACCATCAAATCTGTCATAACCAAATGGAAAAAACATGGCACAACAACAAACCTGCCAAGAGACGGCTGCCCACCAAAACTCATAGACCGGGCAAGGAGGGCATTAATCAAAGAGGCATCACAGAGACGTAAGGTAACCCTGAAGGAGCTGCAGAGTTCCACAGCAGAGACTGGAGTATCTGTACATGGGACGACAATAAGCCGTACGCTCCATAGAGTTGGGCTTTATGGCTGAGTGGCCACAAGAAAGCCATTACTTTCAGCAAAAAACAAAATGGCATGTTGGAGACCCCCAAAATGTGTGGAGGAAGGCCCTTTGGTCTGATGAGACTAAAATTGTACTTTTCGGCCATCAAAGAAAACTCTATGTCGGGTGCAAACCCAGCACATCACCCAAAGAACACCATCCCCCACAGTGAAACATGGTGGTGGCAGCATCATGCTGTGGGGATGTTTTTCAGCAGCCGGGACTGGGAAACTGGTCAGAGTTGGGGGAAATATGGATGGTGCTAAATACAGGGATATTCTTGAACAAAACCTGTACCACTCTGTGCGTGATTTGAGGCTAGGATGGAGGTTCACCTTCCAGCAGGACAATGACCCCAAACACACTGCTAAAGCAATACTTGAGTGGTTTAAGGGGAAACATGTAAATGTGTTGGAATGGCCTAGTCAAAGCCGAGACCTCAATCCAATAGAAAATCTGTGGTCAGACTTAAAGATTGCTGTTCACAAGCGCAAACCATCCAACTTGAAGGAGCTGGAGCAGTTTTGTAAGGAGGAATGGGCAAAAATCCCAGTGGTAAGATGTGGCAAGCTCATAGAGACTTATCCAAAGTGACTTTGAACTGTGATTGACTCAAAATGTGGCTCTTCAAAGTATTGACTTTAGGGGGCTGAATAGTTATGCACATTTACTTTTTTTCTGTTATTTTGTCCTATTTGTTGTTTTCTTCACAATAAAAAAAAACATCTTTAAAGTTGTGGGCATGTTCTGTAAATTAAATGATGCAAATCCTCAAAAATCCATGGTTGTGAGGCAATAAAACACTAAAAATGCCAAAGGGGGTGTATACTTTTGCAAGGCACTGTACATTTAAAAGACCATATTTGTATGAAGAAATGGACCAATACTATAACATGCTATACATTTTTTTAATAACTTATTTTTGAATTAGCAAAATGTTTTTAAAAGCATAAAAAAAATGTAAAAAATGTTTACATTTTTATCATTTGACCTAATCAATGCATTACCAGTTGTAGATGCTGCATTCCCTTTCTGCAGATAGGACCTTCCTGTATATATATATATATATATATATATATATATATATATATATATATATATATATATATATATATATATATATATATATATATATATATATATATATATATATATGTTAATAAATTAGAGGTTTTATTTTGTATACTAAAAACAAAATTGCATATTTTCAGATGTAATTCTTTAAAACACAAAAATCATGCAGCTATTTATTTCACTTTGGCTTAATCCCATAGTTTATAAGGTTCATACCTTAATGGTTATTATATAAATCAGTTTGTTCCTAAATAGGCTTTTATTTTAAAAACGGACATTATACAGTGAAAACAAAATTAAATACACAACACAAAAGAGACAATATATGCTTTCCATTACAGAGGGTTTAATTCTAGAAGGGACTATCAACTTTCTTTATTTGCTTGTATGGCTCTTATTACTAGCATTTCCACACGTTTTTGCTCTCTGAGGGTATTATACAGTGACTTTACATATTGTCCTAGGAAAAATGCAAATGCCTGTTTTTTTGTGGCAGATTTTGTTTGTGTACTAATAAGCCTATATTTGTATTTTTAGAAACACCTACAACTCATTTATCTTATGGTGATCAAAGAGTGATAAATGCCCTCCATGTTACTGAGTACAGAAAAAAAATAAGTATGTTTGTTTAGATATTTGTTTTAATATCAGAATCTCATGAAATACACTGCACTCTGAGAAACTGGGCAGAGACATGTAAATAAGGAGACAATACATTGCCACTCTTTAATCCAAAATCATTTTAAACATGGCTCCTACAGCATATGCACAGCTTTTGAACATACCATAGGATGGATTTGTACAGTGGCAGCTTGTGAACTTTTTGGCTGGTTGGGTGAAAAAATCCCACAACTGACCCCAATATTTCTTTAGACTGACCTCCAAAGGCACGACTCACAGTCTCCTCAAGCAACATGAGTTTGTTTGTATATTATCAGCAAGGGCAATCATGATTAAAAAAAATGCAGAGTGCTCAGAATAGCAGAGTTTCCTAGCACTCATTACACACAATTAGCTGCAGAACATACATACCTTAAATATTTATATAAACACCACCATATGCATATACAGACTTACCTATGGCATCTTTATGTGCACAAATAACACATATTCTTAAGAAGTGACTTTACTCCAGCTACCTTCATAGACACATACATGCACAAACATATTACTCGCCTTCATCCAGACACATATATGGTACTCAGTGTTGCACACAAGCAAGGGCGTAGGAGCCAAAAAAACCTCTGGGGGGGATAACTCAACTTGACTCCCAGGACAGAAATCAGGGGCGGATCGATATATGCCAACTTATTATGTGCCTCATTCAATTGAGATTTTTCCAATTGAATAGGGCTCTATTTAAGCACAGAGCATATTATTTTTACATAAGTTTTTAGTTAGTGAACTTCTATCCAAAAGCAAGGTCTTCACTAACTAAAAACTTCTGTAAAATAATATGCTCTGTGCTTATATAGAGCCCTATTCAATTGGCCAAATCGCAATTGAATGAGGCCCTTTGTAAAATATATATATATATATATATATATATATATATATATATATATATATATATATATATATATATATATTTAATGTATGTCTATATGACAACTTATTATGTATGGATAGATATGTATACATAATGTGTCAAAGCTTTCATGGGACATGCGGCTCCATAGTTCTCTCGTGGCCAAATCTGGTATTGCATGATTAAGTTTAATTTTGCTAATTTTTGTATCCCTATTCATTTAATCTAGGGGGGAATTTGTCCCCTCCCCACCCCCCCCCCCCCCCACAGTTCCTATGCCCCAGGCACGCTCATTGTTAGACAGACACACTCGTCACACACCCATACTCGCTGTCAGCCAGACAGGTATAAAAACAGAGATTTAATGACAAATAAGAGCCAATAGGCCATCAATTATGCTCATTCTAAAAATGTGGCTTAACTAATGCTCAAACTGACTTTATGTATATCCCAGAGACAATTAAACTTGTGTTTAACCTTATAACATGTATGCACAGAGTCACACTCAGATGAGATACTTCAGTTATACATGACAAATCATGGACAGCCCTTAGAATGGCCTTGTTGTTATTCCAGACACTGTTCTTGGCCCTTCTCCTTTTCTGCTAGAAAGCTGTTGCACTTACCTACTATTGCTCTTCCTGTAAGGTGGTACTTTATCCAAAATATTCCAATTTACAACTTCAACCTATTGTTTTTTGCTTTACTCTTTTACTGGAAGACACTTCCTTAAAAACATTATTAAATCCTTTTTTAATTATTTAAAGGTTTCTATTATATCACCCCTCTCCATTCTGTCCTCTATCTTTTATATATTAAGATTGTGAAGCATTTTATTATAGGATCTGTCTTTTAGATCATGCATACACTTTATCACAACTACACTCTACAGTACAAGGAGATCACTGAGGTCAGCCAATAAAGTATCTGGTCACTAGAGGCTTCTGGAAGGGTTCAAGTAAGTCTTCATGACCTCCCTGAACTGCCTTTATACTACTATGTGCCGATATATATATATATATATATATATATATATTCAGAACATAGAACAAACATAACATATTGCCATAACATATTAACACAATATCCACAATACCCTTGAAAACATCTGTTAAAGCAAGCAACAATGCATGTGTACATTAATACTCCCAGCTGCTTCCAAAACCTGGATACTGACATGTGACGTAGTGATTCCAGGCAGCTTTTTAGAGGCAGCTTCACTGCTCCGGATATGTGTGATGTAACAGGGGGAGGGGCGTAATTTAAACAAAAGAGAGGCACACTATACCACTGCGCATCTGCAACAATTGTCTACAACCTTATCTGTGTCCGTGCTCAGAGACGTCCCAAGAAGCGATTAGAGGAGCCTAATTCCTGTGTTAAATAACTTCCCACTGCGCTTGTCAGCGCTTCTAATCTTTGTTGAAATCTCTTAGGGCCCTGCAGAAATGCGCAATAGGGACCGAATGCTGCGCTATATTCCAACACCTAGTCGTATGTTTTGTATTAAAAGAACAACAATATTAACAGTAACATAACAACATAAAGTGCTGTGTATGTCCTCCACCTCTGATATCAGTATTTTGAATCTGGCACCCCCTGCTCCTTTACCTACATATTTCTTTCTTCCGTCATAGGAACACATGTCCATAACTCCCAACAAAGCTAAAGAGGGACATGTAATTTTGAAAACAGACATACGAATTCTTAGTCATGCTTCTATTCACAAATAGTGATGTCACAAACATAAAATTTTCCGGTTCGCGAACCGCAAACGCAAACCGCCGCAAATGTTCGCGAACCGGCGAACCCGGCGAACCGCCATAGACTTCAATGGGCAGACGGATTTTAAAAACCACATGGACTCTTTCTGGCCACAATAGTGATGGGAAAGTTGTTTCAACGGGACTAACACCTGGACTGTGGCATGCCTGAGGGGGATCCATGGCAAAACTCCCACAGAAAATTACATGGTTGATGCAGAGTCTGGTTTTAAGCCATAAAGGGCATAAATTACCTAACATTCCTAAATTGTTTGGAATAACGTGCTTTAAAACATCAGGTATGATGTTGTATCGATCAGGTAGTGTAAGGGTTAGGCCGCTTCACAGTGACAGACCAAACTCCCCGTTTAACGCACCGCAAACAACCGCAAACAGTTCATTTGCACCACCGCAAACTTCCCATTTGCACAAGGTTGGATACCAAGCTAGCCATGTCCCGTTCCTTGTCCTCACTGATGTCATTGAAGGTCTCTTCCTACACCCAGCCACCAAGGGTCCCCGAAAGGTGACAACAAGCCCCCTGGGACGCCTGCTGTGTTTGCTCTTCCACCTCCTCATAGCCACATTCCTCCTCCGACTCCTCTTCTTCAGACTCCTCTCACTGCGTTGCCTCTCTCTGCATTATTATAAGGTGTGTTAAGTAGTACTACTCTTATCAGTTTAATACCTGTTACAGCACCTATCAGGGGGCGTGTATAAGGCCTGGATTTTTAGAACCAGGAGATGGAAAAAGATGCTTGGTTGGTCGTATCACTTCAATTTTGGGGCACGGCACGTGCAATCAAAGGTGCCACCATATAGGAGTGGCATGTTTGTAAGTACTACTCTTATCAATTTAATACCTGTTACAGCACCTATCAGGGGGCGTGTATAAGGCCTGGATTTTTGGAACCGGGAGATGGAAAAAGATACTTGGTTGGTCGTATCACTTCAAATTTGGGGCACGGCGCATGCAATCAAAGGTGACACCATATAGGAGTGGCGTGTTTGTAAGTACTACTCTTATCAGTTTAATACTTGTTACGTCACCTATCAGGGCATGTGTATAAGGCCTGGATTTTTGGGACCGGGAGATGGAAAAAGATGCTTGGTTGGTTGGATCACTTCAAATTTGGTGGCACTTTGTGACATAAGCTTCTTACGCTCAAACATGTCCTTTACAGGCACCTGACTATGGGCAGATGAGCAGGAACTGCTCAAGGCGAGAGACGGAGTGGCGGATGGTTGAGAGGGGGCAAGGAGGACAGCAGTGGTTGATGTGGCTGATGATGCTGGACCAGGAGGAGGATGGCGGCTTTGAGTTTGTGTGCTGCTTGTACTCATGTGTTGGTCTGGAGTCACCCAAACATTAGGTCTCAACCTGTAGAGAATAAGAGAACCAGGCTACTCTAGACCTCATTCATCATTACAGGTTTTGACAGATTGGTACTATGCATGCAAGCTACTGTGACAACAGATATGAGTGACACTGTGCACTTGCAGAAGTTGGCAGAGTAGACGCTGTAGGCCTGACACAGACGATTGCAGACAAGTAACTGCTATTCAATGTATTACAGTCAAAATTGTATTCTTTGTTTAAATGTGCACTACTGACTGTTACACCAGATATGAGTGGTGGCACTGACTGGGCAAGTGGGCACAGTATACGATGTGAGCCTAAGACACACACGCTGGCAGGCAGGCAAATGAAATTAGATTACACAGAAAAAAAGTGTTGTTTTTTTTAAATGTAGAGTGCTGGTACACCACTAGATTGGATTGGTTGAACTTGGCACAGTACTTGTAAGCCTGACAAACACACTGGCTAGCGGTCAGGCAAATGAACTTAGATTGGCGGTCAGGCAAATGAACTAAGATTTAACAAAATAAAAGTTTTGTTTTTTTAAAAGTAGACAACTAGTAAACAAGATTGTATTGGTTGCACTGTGCACACACAGTATAAGCTGTGAGCCTGACACACACACTTGCTAGCAGGGGCTAGCAAGGAGACAGGCAAATGAAGTTAGATTAGACAGGAAAAAACAAACAAAAAAAAATGATGTTATAGCCCTAAAAAGGGCTTTTTGGGGTGCTGTGTTTACAGCAGAGATCTGATGAGTCCTTCAGCACTGCACTGGACACTGAATAAACTTGCCTAGCTATTGATTTCCCTATTCAATCAGCATCACCTACACTCTCCCTCCTCTCAGTAAGACTGCGAGTTAGTTATGATTCCAAAATGTCTGCTGTCCATGAGGTAGAAGGGTCTGGAAGGCAGGGTATGATGCTGATTGGCTGGCATGTGTCTGCTGACTGTGAGGTGCAGGGTCAAAGTTTGCTCAATGATAAAGTATAGGGGGCGGATAGAACATCGCATATGTTCGCAGTTCGCCGCGAACGCGAACATGCTATGTTCGCCGGGAACAGTCCGCCGGCGAACTATTCGCGACATCTCTATTCACAAACAATAGCAGCAATTTGAGCAAAGTGTAAGATTATTAGAGATAGATACCATACAGGAATAACCAATTTAACGCTTGCAATACGTGTATGCATGCAGGAGCACTATTTGAAACAGCACTAAATGTGGCATTTTAACTGTCTGAGAACCATGGCGAATTGGCGAGCGCTAGGTGCGGATTTAAAGGGCCAATGTGCCCAGCCTGTGTCTGTAAGAGCCAAAGTGCCCAGACTGTTCCTGTAAGTGCTAATGTGGGAAAAGGGGGAGAAGGTGGAGAGGGAGACAGAAAAGGGGGAGAGAGAGAAGAGGAAGAGAGAGAGAAGTGTGAAGGAGAAAGAGGGAGAGACAAGGGGGAGAGGGAGGGAGAAAAAAGACAGAGAAAGAGAAGGGGAGAGGGAGGGAGGGAGACAGAGAAGTGAGAGAAAGAGGAGGGGGAGATGGGGAAGTGTGAGAAAAGGGAGAAAAGGGGAGAGGGAGTGAAATAATGGGGCAAGAGAAAGGAGAGAAATAGAAGGGAGAGAAAGAGAAAAGAGATAAGGGGAGAGGGGAAGATGGAGACACACAAAGGAAAGGGAGAGAAGAGTGGAAGAGAGGGGAGAGAAAGGGAGAGAAGGAGGAGAGGGAGAGAGAAGGGGTACAGGGGGAGAGTAGACAGAGAGAGAGGGGGGAGAGGGAGCAGGAAAGGTGACAGATAACGATGGGAGGAAGAGAGTGGAGGGTGAAAGAGAGAGGAGGTAGGAAAGACAATGAAAGATAAAGAGGAAGAAGATTGAGAAGGGTTCACTTTATTTATACATACATTTTCATTTGTTGTTGTTGTTGTTTAGCAGTTCAGTCACGTTCGACTCTCCATGACTCTATGGACCAAAGCACACCAGGTGTATCTCTCACTCACTGCTGAACTCCATTAAGTTCATGATCATTGCCTCAGTGACTTCATCTATCCATCTCCGCCACTTTCGTCCCCTTCTTCTTGTGCCTTCAATCTTTCCCAGCATCAAAGTCTTTAGGGAATCCTGCCATCTCATGATATGGCCAAAATATTTTAGCTTCAGCCTCATGGTCATACCTTCTAGTGAACAGTTTGTCTCGATTTCCTGAAGTACTGATTTATTGGATCTTCTTGCAGTCCAAGGGACTCTAATCTTCTCCAACACCAAAATTCAAAGGTGTCAATTCTACTGCGCTCAGACTTCTTTCTGGTCCAGCTCTCACATTTGTTTGTTACTGTGGGAATACCATAGTTCTAACTATGCGGACCTTTGTTGATCGTTTAATATCTTTACTTTTTACTAGCTTGTCCAAGCTTGTCCAAACTTTTAATTTCATGACTACTGTCACCATCTGCGAAGATCTTGGATCCCAGGAAAATAAATTCTTTCACTGCCTCCACTTCCTCCCCATCTATTTGCCAGGAAGTGAGACTGCTGTTTGCCATGATCGTCATCTTTTTAACGTTGAGCAGCATGCCAACATTTGCACTCTCTTATTTTACCCTCATCATTAGGCCCTTTAGTTTTTCCTTACTTTCAGGCATCAAGGTAGTCTCATCAGCTTATCTGAAGGTTCTTGATATTTCTTCCAGCAATATTGATTCCGGCTTTGAATTCATCCAGTCAAGCCTTAAGCATTTAAGTTGAAGAAATAAGATGACAATATACAACCTTGTTGCACTCCTTTTCTGATCTTGAACCATCATGTTGTCCCATGTTCGGTTCTGACCGTGACTTCTTGGTCCACATACAGATACTTTAGGAGGAGGATGAGATGATCTGGTACTCCCATTTCTTTGATAACAGGCCACATTTTGTTGTGATCCACGCAGTCAAAAGCATTAGAATAACCTATGAAGCAGAAGTATATGGTTTTCTGGAACTCTCTTGCTTTCTCTATTATCCAGCAATTGGCAATTTGATCTCTTGTATCTCTTCCTCTGCGGAACCCGGCTTGCACATCTGGTAGTTCTCAGTCCATTTATTGTTGAAGTCGAGCTTGTAGAATCTTAAGCAATACCTTGCTGGCACGTGAAATTAGTGCCTTTTTTTGGGATTGGGATGTAGACTGAACTTTTCCAGTCTATTGACCATTGTTGAGTTTTCCAAATGTGTTGACATAAGGCAAGTAACCCTTTCACAGCATCATCCTGTAGAATTTTGAATAGTTCAATTGGGATTCCAACACCTACTGCAGCCTTATTATTAGCAAGACATCCTAGGGCCCATCTCAATTCGCTCTCCAACATGTCTGGCTCCAGCTCATTGGAGAAACTATTGAGGTCATTACTGCTGTTAAGATCCTTCCTGTATAGATCTTCAGTGTATTCCTGCAACCTCTTCTTTATCTGATCTTCTTTTGTTAAGTCCCTGCTATTTTTGTCTTTTATCACACCCACTTTGGCATGAAAGGTGCCTTGTAGGTTCCCAATTTTCTTGAAGACATCTTTTGATTTACACATTCTGTTATCTTCTTCGATCTCTTTACATTGTTCATTGTAGAATGTCTCCTTGTCTCTTCTTTCAATTCTCTGGAATTCTGCATTCAGTTGGACAAATCTTTTCTTATCTCCACTCCACTACCTTTCACTTTCTTTCCTGAGCTACTTTCAAAGCCTCATCAGATAGTCAGTTTGACTTCTTACTTTTCTTTCTTTTAGGGATATACTTTGTTGCTATTTCATGGATAATGTTGCAAACTTGGATCCACAGTTATTCAGGTATTCTATCTTCCATGTCTATTCCCTTAAATCTATTTAAATTCCATTATGCCCACAGAAATATATATACATGTATCTTTTTACTTCTGTGGGCATAATGTTGAATATATAAAAAGGAACTAAATATATATATATATATATATATACATCTATATATATGTTACTGTGAATGTCAGAAATTGGAGAATGTCGACATTCACCGGTGAATGTCGACATACACCAAATACGTTGGTGAAAGATGGAATATTTCATTCCATTTTTGTACATTCTGACCCTCACCGGTGTATGTCGACAATCACAGCTCTGCTGTGGTGGAAGTCCAAAAGAGAGGAGCTGGCGAAGAGGCGTTCGGGTCTCTCTTCCGCCAAAACCTTTGTTCTGCTGAGAGAGGGTGACGTCATTTATACTAAATGGATACCGCAGTAAATCGTGATCGTTTTTCTTGAAAAAAAGTTAAATGCATTCATTGCGGGTAAATGAGAAGACAGTCGTTTTTTTTTCCTCAAGAAAAGTACTCTAAAATACTTTCCGAAGTGGTTTCTGCTAAAAAACAACACGCCTTTGTATTACAGACAATTAAAACGTTTTTTTGACGTTGTAAAAACGAACAATGGAGAGAAGTTAATTGTAACGTTAAAAGCAGGGCAAACGATTTTACGGTATTATGTTACCAGTGAAGAATTGCTCTGTATACTAGACGAAACTCGCCGCAGAATAGGCCACGGAGGAAGAACGCGTACGCATAAAGAGTTGCAAGTTAAATACCAAAAAATATTACATATGAAGTTGTAACGTTGTATTTAAATTTATGCAAACGGTGTCAAATGAAACACAGCGCACCTAAGAGGCTATACACTCTGTCATTGAAAATAAAAAGGAAGCGTTCCGCAAATAAATGCAGTTGGAAAAGCAAGGGACTCTTGTGCAATTCAAAGTGTCATAACAGTTGAAGTTGTTGCAATAAATAAGATTGGAATCGCATATCAATCTCTGACATGTTCAACATTCACCATTAGTGCATGGTGAATGTCGACATTCACCGGTGTAAGTTGAAAATAAGGGTATTTAGCAAATATTTCGGACATACACCAAACGGCTAGGTGAATGTCGACATTCTAATTTGTGTTTGTTTCTTGTTGTTTAAAAACAGATGCATTAGTCATAGCCAGTTTATATAGAAAATATGTTTGAGGATAGTTCCACCTAGTGGTGTTACAAACTACAAGTATATATTGTGTTTTGTCTACGTGGGGAACACAAGCACTTTATTATAGGCATCCTTTTTATTATATTAGCAATTTCTTTCTGCTCTTGTTATGTTTGTCCAATGCATTCACTGTGTGCCATGCACCTAAACTATGGAATATGTCATTTTTTTTATGATAATAATAATAAATAGTAGCTGCAGAGTACAAGTGGTGTTGACTATTATAACACATTTATTAACAACGAATATAAAAATATACTCACAAACATTAAACAGGCATGGATTTTGTACAGTATATACACTTATACAGTATGTGAACTTGTAAGGTCTCCAAAAGTCCTTCATTTTGACAAGAATTGATATCCCCAATAAATCTGACCCGGTCATCTGGTTAGATCAACAGCTCAACAATCAAACAATTCTGCAGTCCCTGCCTCTCTACTGACAAGGGACATTGTAAGTACCAGCCAAGGGACTGTGAACTTCTAATTGTCCACTTGTCAGTTCATGAAATATGTATTTAGTGATTCAACATTAAAGCCATCAGTGAATAAAATGGTTTAAACATGTTTAAGGGCCACTTAATTTACCACATAACAGGAAAGATCTTCTATCAACATGGTGAAAAACGTTTTGAATTTGCAATCTTACATCTAAAAGCCAGGGGGGTCACTGTCTCCTCTGTTACTTGAACCGATCAGGATGCAGGGGTGTGTGACCCACCCTGTACCAAGGAGCAACCTGCAATTGTATCAAGATCACTCCAATTTTCCTCTACACACAGAGCTTGTGTGTGACAGGAGCAGGAGAGAGAGTGAGGGGGCAAACTATATATAGATTAATAATTACACTATTACAGTATATAGTGAGAACTTTTTTATTTGACAAACATTTTAGTAAGAAGAATAACTAAAATCGTCGTCCAATAAAACAGGTATCACTATATACTGCAATAGTGTGATTACTCATCTATACTGTATATATATATATATATATATATATATATATATATATATATGTATATATATATATATATATATATATATATATATATATATATATATATATATATATATACTAGCGACTTGCCCGTCAAAAAATGACGGTCAATAAAAATTAAATGTTGTGAAATTTGTTTTCAACACAAAATGAGTCACCTACATTGGTCCCTTTTTTTTTTTCTAAAAATAAAAACACATTAATTTTTTTAACTTTTTATTTTTTTAACTTTCAACTTATATTTCACAAACATTAAACTTTGTAACATGCAACTTGTATATGAAACATTCGTTCAACATTTTGTTAACAATACTAACACTTTTCAATACATATTTATCACTGAGTAACTGCAGACTATATTAACTTCGAGTAAGTAAATAGTTTTAACAATAACATGCTTTTTATCATTTGTAACATATTTGTTAAAGGTAAATGGTAAAAGGTAAACAAAAAAACCCTCTATTGAAACTTGTCCAATTGTATCAAAGAGGGCAAAAAATTAATTCCTTCCTGACCCCATTAACTGGCGATCGGATTTCTCCCCAGAATCAATACTTTGTCTTTAAATAATACATTTCCAATTATTATTAAAATACTTCAACTTTATACTAACAATACATGTTTGACTATACCACATATATATTTAACAAACTTTTTTAAAAATTCCAAAAACACATATTTAACATCTGAAATTGTAAAATCAAACAATAACATTTAACTCTTGTAAACCTGAAAAAGTCAGTTAATTGTTTTGTGGGGCCAATCATGTACATATAAAACTTTGAACCCATTCAAATCTGTTAAAGATATTTTACTCTTGTTTTTGTTGTTATTTTTTTTGTTTTTTTCAGTTTGTCCATTCTGCAAATATCACATAGATTTTCATAAGTGAAATAGTGGTCCCCTATTTAAAGAGTCCCAGAGTACTTTAATTTTGTACTGGAAGTCAAACCACTGTTCTCTATGTTTTTTTGGTCCATTCTTTAGATGTTTTACGTGAAATATTGTTTTTGTGCAATCATATTGAGTCCCATAAAATGTTGGCATTAAAATGAAACCATTGTCCTCTATCTTTCCAACACCTCATAGTAGACAATGTTTTTGGTGTAAACACATCCATTGTCCAATAAATGACCTTGAGTTTCGTTTTCTTCAACATGCACTTTAATTTCTTTTGGATTAGTGCACCTTGAAAAAGCCACATAGAGTTGTCCATGTGCAAAAACTGGTTCCTTTAAAAAAATCCCAACTGACTTAAAAGTTTGTCCTTGGGATTGATTGATGGTCATAGCAAATGCCATGATAACTGGAAATTGTCTCAGTTGAAGGACAAAGGGCAAACCACTCTCACTTGGAGCTAAATCAATTCTTGGTATAAAAACTCGTTCACCTTTATGGGTACCAGTTATCACGAATCACGAATCGTAGTTAGACAATTATAATATGTGATATATATATATATATATATATATATATATACTGTGTGTGTGTTTGAATCTCTCTCTATATAGAGATATTTATATAAATATATACAATAAATATAAATATACTAGTAAATTGCCCGTCAAAAATGACGGTATGATATATGATCTGCTTTGTCTCTCTCCCTGTGCCCTCTCTCTCTCTCCCCCTTTGCACCCTCTCCCTCTGAGCGCCCTCTCCTTCTCTCTCTCTCTGTGCACCCTCTCCCTCCTTGTAAACTGAAGGCGGTTCATTGCAGGGCTTGCAATGAGTGCCGCAGGCGCTCATCATGAGGGCCTCAGGACTTAGGCTGCAATGGCCGCTCATCGTGGGGCTCGCGATGAGCACCGAAAGTGCTCCAGCTTGAGGCCTATAAAGTACACAGGGGGAGAATCTTGTAATCAGCACCGAAGGCACGCATTGCGAGTCACGCGATGAGCGCGAAAGGCGCTCATCGTGGGGCTCGTTATGAGCACCAAAGGTGCTCAGACGGCCAAAATCCTCACATTGTGTGGCAAACAGCATTGCCAGATTTACAATTTTATTCCCGACATTTTTGACGGGCAATTTCCTTGTTACTAATGGCATTAGGTGGGGGCATGGTCACAGTAATAGGCAAGAAGGGTTAAAACTAATGAATATTTAAACAACTGCCAGATTATTTCATTGGCTTTCACAAAAACAATCTTGAGATATGTGACAGGAGGGAGGTGGAGACAGACCCAGCACACCAGGCCAGTAACATTTATTTTAAAACCATTTTATTTACAGATGATTTTATTGTTAATTTATAAACACATTTCTAACAAGAGTGAGCTATATATGCACAGTCCTTTTTGTAGAGCTAGAGTACAGTAGCCTTTTATGGGAATGTTTCCTTTTAATGTGTGTTTATTTGAAGCTAGTACATTTATCGTAATATCACATTACTACTATGACCTACAATGGCACTGAGAAGCAGTAACTTATTTTGTCATATTTTTGCTTTAGTTTTTCAACTTTTAATTGTCCTCTAGATATGAGAATGTTTTAGCCTAAGTCCACAAGTCCCAGGCTTAAAGCAGCACATTTTCAGTGGGCAGCAGGATGCCTTAAAGGCATATATAAATTGATGATGAATGCATCTTATAGAGGAGAATCAGTACAGTATGCAAATATTTTTCACATAAAAAAAAAACAAAATAAGCATTTACAAACTCACCCGGTTGCTTGGTAAATCTCTTGAGTTTGCAAACAGCAGCTTTTGTGAGTGGACACCCTTGAAAATCCCTGTTAAAATTGGCATAAAGTTCATCATTTGTTTTGGCCAGGCCGCTATACATTTTAATACAATGTAATAATCAATTATGGCAGTTGTTCAGGAAAGAATCATGTGATGTGTATTCTCTCTGTAGAAGGAAGTAGGAGGAGTCAGACACTGATCTGTAGATCTCTGCATTAAGCTGCTGCTGGCTTGAAAGTTAGTAAAGGGTTAAAATCTAAATCCAAATGCAGTATTTCTATTGGGACGATCACTGTGCGTATGTAAGCTGCTCTAGGGTGTGGAAAACTAGTTTTATTTTTAAATAAAATAAATCTGTTTGTGTATAGAAATACTCCATGTAATGGTTTTGTCTGATATAAGCAGCAATTGATAGATTAGAAAAAGGTAAAAATCAGGGAAACAATGCAACAAGGAATGCTAATTCCCAAGACATTTACTACCCAAATAATCCAATCTTATAACAAAAGGGGAAAAATATATCTACAATATAGTATTTAAATCTTTATTTCATCATGACCACAACTGAGATTTAAAATGATTAAAAAATCCAGAATTGGAGATACAAAAATTAAAAAATGTTTGGGCTTATCATTTGAAATCTATTGCCACAAGGATATTAATAATCTCCAATTGGAGGGGCAAAAAAAGGTGGGTGTATGTCCCAATGCCACAAAGACTGTCCACCTCTTGCGTTTAGACCCTAATATATATCCTGTCTATTTAGATATCACCAGCTAAGAAGCCTCTTACCATAACATCAAACCAGGAATACCAGTCTATTGCTACCATCTCACATACATTGAGACAAAAACTCTGCATACAGTAGTGGATTACCATTATCCAAAAGACCCCTCTTGTTATCTCCTTTGTACATTTGCTGCATCAGCCAGTGGTAAATGAACTCTAGGGTAAGCTGTATAATTAACCCTAAAAACGAGATGTCTAAAGGGAGGTAAACTGTAAACTACAGGCTATACCTGTGTCTCAATGGAGCAGGCTCCCATTTGTGTCACATTCAAACCGGCATCCATAACCTTAGGTGAGGACAGGGAGGGTACACACACACACACAGCAGGGGAACAGACGCCGACATGCTCTTAACATAAGGATGTCATCAATAGCCGACGCGTTTCGACGTTCGTGGCGTCTTCTTCAAGGGGAAGTAGGAAGTGCCGTGGAGTCAGCTTAATAAGCGGTAACCAAATGTCGTAATTGAAGTCTGCAGAGGGACCAGATGGAAACAGAAAAGGGGATCTATGTCATAATTGAAGCGTTGCAGTAACCTTGCCAACCAAATTTCATAATTTAAGCCTGCTGAAAGTAACCAATAAATGAATTGCAATATTGCTATGTAGAGAACATAAATCCTAGGAGCCTAGGATAACTTCTCAGATCAAAACGGTAAATAAATTATAATAAACATCAGAGTACGTATATCACACATACAGATAGATGTAAAAAATATAAATAAAAGTGGGACTACATGGGAATATTCATATTTGCTCAAACTGTGAGCTCAAGTGCTCAGGTAATGTCCACCATCACATATAAAAAGATAAGTAGCAATCACCTAGTATTTTATAATGAGGTGGTGTGATTACATATTGTATGTGACCCATAATACATCATAGTGATAGTAGTTGTAAGAGATATGGATTCATGTATAATAGTTTAATATATCCACGCCATCTAAATTATAATATCAGAGACCCCAAACATCATTGCCTGTTGTATCTGAAGGCTGCACATTCTTACCAGATTGTCTATTTAATAGTTTGGTTCTATTGCAATTCATTGCATACTTAAATTCATGTTTTGGGCATTTAATGGAGTATCTCACGGAATCTCTTTCTTAGTTTGTCAGCTTTTATTTTGAATGCATCATTCGAACTACAGTTTCTTCTGATACGAAAATACTGTCCTTTGGGGATGCCTTGCTTTAGGGGTTCAAAGTGTTGGCTATCCCAACTGAGCAGGGTGTAAGTGACAGTGTCCTTCCTATATGTAGTTGTAGATATTCTGCCTTGATTATCCTTTTGGATAATGAGGTCCAGGAAGGTGATTTGAGTATGGACCGTTTCGTATGTGAACTTAAGGCCCATATTGTTGTTATTTAATGCTTTCAACAGGTTGTCAAATTCTATCCTGGTGCCAGTCCAGACCACCAGAATGTCATCTATAGAATTATATATATTATTATGGATTTTTTTTTTCTGTGGTATTATTTGGCATAATGGGCTTAAAGGGACATGGAAGTTGTCTGTACTTCACTAGGAATATAATATACCTATATATCTGTTTACTTTTAAGTACTTGATTTTATTAAGAAGTGCTTAAAAGCTTTGTTTTATTCTGTCTGAAATCTCACAAATAGTGCCTAATCAATTCCTTCCGTCTGCAGCTAATGAAGACAGTGCACTTCATGCACTAAATACAGGGGGGGCACTGTCACAAAGTGTCTATTCAGTAGCAAAATTCCGCAGCATGCTACTTGAGAGAGGACACTGAGTGGCTAACTAGAGACACTGTGCTTCACAGTTTGTGTATTCATGAGCTGCATGATCTACAGAGGACATTCCCAAACAGGTACAAAGTCTATAATTTTAGGCATAAAAGCAAAGCTTTTAAGCACTCTTTAATAAAATACAATTCATAGAAGTAGATACATAGGTGTATTATTTTCCCAGTGAAATCCAGAAACCTTCCATTTCCCTTTAATAACCATAGGAATGTCACCATATGGTCTGAAAGGTAGCACCATGGTAGATCATTTGTGTCCCTCATTTCATTTGTGTCCCTCATTTTATTACATTTCAGAAATTATTTAATTTTTTAGAAATATGGATAGTGAATTGTCTAACCTACAGTCCTGTGAAAAAATCTGCAAAAGTTTTTTTTAATATGGCCTCAAAACCCATGGATTACAAGCAGTAATTCTGTACAGTCACTGCTGCCACATACATAAAATAGTGCTTGATATGTGTATGTGATTGCTCGTGTCGCTGACAATGTGTAAATGGCTTTGAATATTATCGAATTTATGTTTGACTGACTTTATACATTGTCATGTGTGTTTATGGCAGCCTGTATGTATAATCAATGTACCGTATATACTCGAGTATAAGCCGAGATTTTCAGCCCTTTTTTTAAGGCTAAAAAGGGCCCCCTCTGCTTATACTCGAGTCACTCTCCCCCCGTGTCTCTCTAACCCACCCCCCCATGTCTCTCTACCCCCCTCCCATGTCTCTCTAGCCCCCGTGTCTCTTTCCCTCCCCCTCCTCATCCTCAACCCACCCTCCTCATTCTAAACCCCCCTCCTCATTCTAAACCCCCCCTCCTCACTTTACCCCTCTAAATACCTCCCCCTCTCCCTTTCCCCTCACTTACCTGCATCTGAAGCTTCTGCTCCGGCCTCCGCTCCTTCCGGCGTCTTGACCCGGCCAATGCTAATGACGTGACGTGCATGTGACGTCGCCTCATTAGCATATACCGGGTGAGGATGGGGGGGTTGAGGTTGAGGAGGGAGGTTGAGGAGGGAGGTTGAGGAGGGAAGATGAGGAGGGAGGATGAGGAGGGAGGATGAGGATGGAGGTTGAGTCGGGGGGTTGAGGTTGAGGAGGGAGGTTGAGGATGAGGAGGGGGGTTGAGGATTATTATTATTATCGTTTATTTGTAACGCGCCAACATATTCCGTAGCGCTATACATAAGTTAAGTTACAGGCAATGACAAGTTAAAGATTCATACATTGCAAAGAGTGTATGGCCCTGTCTTTGAGCTTGGAATCCAGTGTCCATAGCGCTTTCCCTAAAGCACTGCGCAGGATTGAAACTCGCAGACTTACAATCTAAAGGTTAAAGTTTGTATCTGGTACAGTAGGGAGAGAGTAGTGCTGAGCAGTGCTGAGCATGTTAGGGAGGAAGGTTATAGGCTTCTTTAAAGAGGTGCGTTTTTATTGATGTTTTGAAAGATTTAAGGCAGGAGGATAGTCTGGTGAAGCGAGGCAAGGAGTTCCAGAGAATAGGGGCAGCGCGAGAAAAGTCCTGGAGGCGGGAGTGAGAGGAGGTGACAAGAGTGGTAGAAAGAAGAAGGTCGTAAGCAGAACGAAGAGGGCGTGTGGGGGAGTATTTGGAGATGAGAGCAGAGATGTATGGGGGTGCGCTGTTGTTGAGGGCTTTATAAGTTAGGGTCAAGATTTTAAACTTTATTCTGGAGGCTAAGGGAAGCCAGTGGAGTGATTGACAAAGAGGAGCTGCCGACACTGAACGATGTGTACTGAAGATGAGTCTGGCGGAGGCATTTATTATGGATTGAAGTGGGGAGAGGCGAGTGATGGGCAGGCCAACAAGGAGCGAGTTGCAATAGTCAAGACGAGAAATGATATGAGGAGAAAGGATGAGGAGGGAGGTTGAGGATGAGGAGGGAGGATGAGGAGGGAGGTTGAGGAGGGGGTTGAGGTTGAGGAGGGGGTTGAGGATGAGGATGGGGGGTTGAGGTTGGGGGGGGTTGAGTTTGAGGAGGGAGGTTGAGGAGGGGGTTGAGGATGAGGAGGGGGTTGAGGATGAGGAGGGGGGTTGATGATGAGGAGGGGGTTGAGGATGAGGAGGGGGTTGAGGATGGGGGGGTTGAGTTTGAGGAGGGAGGTTGAGGAGGGGGTTGAGGATGAGGAGGGGGTTGAGGATGAGGAGGGGGGTTGACGATGAGGAGGGAGGTTGAGGATGAGGAGGGAGGTTGAGGATGAGGAGAGAGGATGAGGATGAGGAGGGAGGTTGAAGATGAGAAGGGAGGTTGACGATGAGCAGGGGGGTTGAGGAGGGAGGTTGAGCATGAGGAGGGGGGTTGAGGAGGGTGATAAGGGAGGGCGGGAAGAGACACAGGGAAGGGAGAGGGGAAAGAGACACAGGGAAGAGAGAGGGGGGAAGAGACACAGGGAAGGGAGAGGGGGAAGAGACACAGGGAAGGGAGAGGGGGGAAGAGCCACTCAGGGAGGGAGAGGGGTGAAGAGACACATGGGAGAGAGAGGGGGGCACAAGAAAAGGGCACAAAAGAGGGGGACACAGAGAGCACAAGAGGGACACAGGGGGCAGCACATTTCCCACCCTCGGCTTATACTCGAGTCACTCATTTTTCCCAGTATTTTGTGGTAAAATAGGTGCCTCGGCTTATACTGGGGTCGGCTTATACTCAAGTATATACGGTATATTTAATTGTAGGTGCGTATATTCTTTCCTTTTTATGTAAATGTAACTTAATATCTACTTTGGTGCTTTAGATATTCCTGAAAGTGTGTTATCTTTTTCTTAAATACACAAAGACAGGAAGGCAAGTTGATAAGAACAATTGAGGATATTAATTATATATAAATATATTTTTTTAAAGATAATACACTTTTAGGAATCTCTAAAGCACCAAGTAGATAATAAAGTTACAATATCAATATTCAAATATAAAGTTGATATACAGTTGATGTATTTAATAATCATTTGGAGAAATATAATGATGTTATTAAGAAGGAAAGGTTCACTGGCTAAATGGCAATGACTCTAAATTATCCCTTCTATATATTGTGAAATTAAGCTGATATACACTTAAAGAAGTATCAACATCTTGTATTGTTTGATCTTTTCTTAGGGGAACAATATGATAAATCCCTTTTGTGGGTAGATATTAGTTATAACAAATGAGCAGGTTGCAGTATATTTACAGTTGGTAAAGCAGTGCCCTAAACAGCATATTATGCATATTATATGCCTAATAGCTAGCAAGTAATCTATGTTTTGGGGTTTTAATAGTGTTTTTCATATCAGCTTTTTTCTTTTTAACTCACGGTTGCAATAAATATCATCATTAAATTCCTCAGTTTATTCTTTTGTCTCTACTTGGACACGTTTAGTGTCAAGCACTGAGGTAAAAATGTATACACACTAGCAAGAACCTAAAATGCCTGAACAAATTATGTTTGCATGGAATAAAGATTATGGAAAAGGTATACTGAGAAATTTGAAGAGGTAGCTTAATAGTAATGGTTTGACTAAACAAGAGTGTAATGATTATTTAGAATTAATATCCTAACATTCACTTAACATTTTTCTAATTACCACATTATTATTTTAAAGCCAAAAATCCAAAATAATAACTAGTTAGACCATGGGGTAGACCAATTATAATTGATATAGACTATAGATATGACTTCATTCATGACTTGATTAAAAACTGTTTGTCTTGATTGTTTGTTTTGATAGAGAAAAGGAAATTAATGTAAAGCAACAAAGGCTCTGATATTAAAGTTGCCTGTAAAAAATAAAGTCCTGTGGTACCTGTTTCTCTTTCTATCCCAAAGGAGCCTAGTCCAGTCTTCCTTAAAGGAATGCCTTTCCTGGGTTGACATGACATCCCTGTGCTTTATTCCCTGCCAGGCATACTCTTGTTATAACCACAATTCCCTCTGTTTGAACTGTCTAGGGTCTGGAAACCCTCATTTCTAGCGAATACCCCATATGTCTGTATGTTTTGGGCATTATGTGGCTAAACGCTTTTTTATATTATTACATGTAGTTTTGTAATTCATATATCATAATACAATTATTGTTTGTAAGGACAGGTCTAAGATGCTCATTGTGAAATTAACACAATGGTGTATCATGCTAAGTGATTAGCTTAGCTGGCTTTCCTATCTTAATTATGTTACCTTTTGTTATTCTGCACCCAGAACAGTTGATTTACTGGATCCTTTTTGTTCTACCACGTATATAAGTCTTTGTTTCTTTCAATGCAATGCATTACCCCTTTTGATACTGTACAAGCATGCCAGGTGTATTTCTGAGGGATGGAAAGGAGTTTTTTTATCACTTCATTCAGTCCGGCAACCAAAGAATCCTGCATCTACCTTCCAGAACTGTATTCCTGCTCTCCACAGATCCTAAAGCATATGTCCTTTTAGGGGAATCCCGCAGAGGAGAGGACCTAACTGGTGGGATTCATTTGTGGGCTGGTCCAGCTAATCACTCCTTATGACAGGATCATTTTAGAAACTCACATTCAAATTGGGGAGTTTTAAGAAAACTACTTTATTCAACCCTTTTTGGAGTAGGAGCTGGCAACGCACTCAAGGATGTTAGCGAACATAACCTTATGGATAAGCACAACCAGAGACATAAAGATATGGCACCGAAGGATAAGACCTTCAGGCCTAAAGGTGCCTACCACATTACTGGGGAAGAGTAGAGGACGAGTATGAGTAGCACCATATGTAATGAAGTGATTGTCAAGAGGACGTCCTCCTGTGGGTGTGTCTGGAAGGGAAAGGAAAGTACATTGCTGCAAAGAAAAATTCAGCAGAGCAACCTGGAATGTTAGAACTATGAACCAAGGCAAACTGGATTTGGTCAAATATAAGTTGACAAGGTAAAACATTGATATCCTGGGAATTTGTGATCTCAAATGGACTAGAGTGGACTTGAATGGAACATTTCATATCATACAAATACCAGATCTTTTACTGTAGTCAAGGATGCCGGAGAAAAATTGAAGTAAATCTCAAAATCAGTCAAGGGGTTGTCGCAACAAAGTAGAGCCTTGTATATCAGACACTTTTGTCACCACTAATTGTTGTTCAGCTTTTCATTTCTAAGAAGGCACACTGGTTGTCTGAAAAGGCTTTGATAGTAGCCCAGGAAAAAAGAAAAGCAAAAGTGAAGATAGGAATATATTTGTGCATCAGAATGCAGAATTCCAGAAAATAGCAAGAAGAGACAAGGAGAAATTCTATAAAAAGTGACGTAAAGAGAGAGAAGAAAATAATATAATGGGAACCTCAGGAGATCTGTTCAAGATATTTGGGGATCTCAACTGAACCTTTCGGGCCATAGTGGGAGTGATAAAATTGGTAGAGATTTAAAAGAAGCAGATCAGATAAAGAAGAGTTGTCACAAATATTCAAAAGACATATACAGAAAGAATCTCAATGCACTGATAACCTCAATAATTTGTCCAATCAGCTGGAGTCAAACATCTTGGAAAGTGAAATGGGCGCTAGGATACCATGCTTATAACAAGGCTGCATGAAGAAAGAGGCACAAGAAATCAAATTGCCAATGTCCACTGGATAAAGCAAGAGAGTTCCAGAAAAAAACATTTACCTCTGCTTCACAGACTGTGTAGATCACCACAAAATGTGGCAAGTTTAAAAAGATGAGGAGCTTGATGAGGAATTTGTCTGTTTGTGGACCAAGAAACCATGGTCAGAACTGAACATGGAAGAACCAAATGGTTCAATATTGGGAAAGGAATGCAACAAGCTTGTATATTGTCACCTTATTTCTTCAACTTTTACATGGAATACATTATGCGTAAGGCCAGGCTGGATAAATCCAAAGCTGGGAGAAATATCAACAACCTCAGATACGCTGAAGATACAACTCTAATGGCTGACAGTGAAGAGGACTAAAGGGCCTATTGATGAGGGTGAAAGAAGAGCAAAAGCTGGCTTGCTGCTCAACAGTAAAAATATGAAGATCATGGCAAACCGCATTATCAGTTCCTCCAAAATAGATGAGGAAAAAGTGGAGGCAGTGACAGATTTTTTTTCCCTGTGCTTCATGATCTTTGCAAATGGTGACTGTAGCCATGAAATTGAAAGACCTTTGCTTCTGGGGAAGAAAGCCATGGCAAGTCTTGACAATCTTTTATAAAGTAAAGGTATTAAACTATTAAAAAAGGTCTGTATAGTTAGAACTATAGTATTCCCTAGTAACATAAGGTTTTGAGAGTTGGACCATAAAGAAGGCTGAGAGCCATAGAATTGATACCTTTTAATTATGGTGTTGGAGAAAACTGCTTAGAGTTCCTTGGATTGCAAGATCCAATAAATCAATACTTCAAAAAATCAAGCCAAATTGTTCACTTGAAGGTTTGATCATTAGGCTGAAGCTCAAATATTTTGGTCATATCTTGAGAAGATAGGATTCCCAAGAGAAGACTATGATGCTGTGGAAGATTGAAGGCACACAAAGAAGAGCATGGCAGATTCATAGATGGGGAGATGAGGTTATTGATGCAATGAGTCTGACCTTGAGAGAGCATGGAGAGTCAGATACTACTGAACAACTCAGCATTGCGGAATATGTTGGGGCATTACAAATAAAGTATAATAACTAAAGGGCTCTATCACTATTGCCACATAGGGGTATCTGTTATTCTTCAAGACAATTAAATTTAAGCCCTATCTTAAGCTATTACTATGGGGTTCTCTATGAACCCCCATCATATCCAAATATGAATGCCTACCATGGGGTCCCTATGTACCCCTATGGCACCCTAACTTATTATCATAGGGGTCACCATGACCACCCATTGACTCTCTATCCCACAGTATCTAAATTAAAATAAGCATAAACAATAAACCACTATATGTTGAAAAGAATCCTTAAAGAATATAAAAAATAATTACATAAAAATTATAAAATAAATTACAATTAAAACAAAAAAGTGCAATAAAGAAAAAAAAAGAAAATAGAACATAAAAAAAAAAAAAAAAATTAAATCTGTGGAGAAAAATAAAGGGTTAAATATATTACCCGTAAATGATTTTCCAGTGATGTCCAACGACAGCGACATCCTGCTCCTCAATCTTCAGCCCTGGATAAGCCAACATGTCAGCGAAAATAATCAATGTTGATTGAAGCAAATGATCCTCATTTTTAGGTCCTTCTGAAAATGGCCTTTTCTGTCTTGCTTGAAGACAATCCAAAACAAAGTTGCATCTCGTTAAAATAAACTAGGTATTTTGTAGGAATACCATCAATTATAGATCCGCTTAGTAGAATTTAGTATTCAGTGAAGTAGATGTATTTTCGGTTTGAAGTGTCCTAATGGTAGATTTAGGTCAGCTCCTGATGACAGGTATACTTCACAGTGGCAGATAAGACAACATGTTCAATCTACATACAGTGGAGGAAGAGGTCAAGGAGGCACAAATATGATTTACACTGTCTTTAAATGTGATTGTGAAAGGCCACTATGATGAGAGAGTGCTAGATCTCATTAGAATGACTACCCACATTCAGCTCCTCTGTATAGGTAACACACACGTTTAGAAAGACTGTGAATTATTAGCTCTGGAGACCAACCAGGCCAGGGAGCTGAACAGCAGATAAACAATGTAAAATTGCCCTACTGTTCTTTTCTCCTTGTTGCACACTATGATTTATTTCCCTCTCTAACACTATCCCCTCGTTTTCCATTATGTCACCTCATTGAAAATTACTTTTTAGATTCTTTTTAACTATTCTATCTTCTTTGCCTTATTTTATCAATCACTCTGTAACTTCTTTTTAACTATTCTAACTCCTTTACCTTATTTTTTAAACATATTCTACCCCTCATGCACCCACTTTTTCTCCAATATTCAACCCTGCTATATAAAGAAAAGCTGCATCTGTTCCCTCTCCCGCTTCTTTCCTTTTGACTTATGACCTCACATGCATGTTCATATTCCCCTCACATTATTCTTACTTGCGTACCAATCCTGGCACTTGGTTATTCAGAGAGAGGTCTAAGCAGCAAATCAGTTAAATAGTTAAATCTATCCACAAACTGACATGTTTGATAATATGAAGTCATCAGACAAGTCAGAACTCAGTAATGTGGCTGGGTGCAACTGGAGTCTTGTTCTATAAGAGATAAATTGCCGCTCAAGAACAGTGTGTTTGTTGCTAGCTTGGTTGCTGACCACAGAATGATGATACTAAGTGTCTCACCAGTGATCTCATAATACCTTCAGAGGTGACATCATAATACAGTCAGAGCTATAAATACTGGAGCAGAATAAGAGGAGCTGTGATTTATTCATTGGGCAGTTCAGCTTTGACGAGAGAAGGAGGAAATAGTAGAATAAAATGAATAATAACATTGGCGCACATGGCAAATGTGAGTAGAACATACTATAACAAAAACTAGCGACTTGCCGGTCAAAAATGACGGAGCAATACAATTTCAAGCCGTGGCAATGCTGTTTGAGCTGAGAGACAGGGGAGAAAGGACTAGGGTGGAGGGAGAGAGGGAGCAATGTGCCAAGCAGCCTGTGTCTGTACCAGCTAATGTTCCTAGTCTGTGTCTGTAAGTATCAATGTTCCCAGCCTATACCTGTAATAGCCAAAGTGCCCACCCTGTGCCTGTAATATGCAATGTGCCCAGACGGTGTCTCTAATAGCCAATGTGCCCAGCCTGTGTCTTTAAGAGCCAAAGTGCCCAGCCTGTGTATGTAATAGCCAATGTGCCCAGTTTGTGTCTGTAAGAGCTAATGTGCCCAGGCTGTGTATGTAAGCACCAATGTGACCAATGTGTACTGTAATAGCCAATGTGCCAAGCCTGTGTCTTTAATAGTCAATGTGCCCAGCCTGTGTCTTTAAGAGTTAAAGTGCTCAGCCTGTGTCTGTAATAGCCAATGTGCCCAGCTTGTGCCTGCAATAACCAATGTGCCCATTCTGTGTCTGTAAGAGCCAATGTGCCCAGCCTTTGTATGTAAGTACCAATGTGCCCAGCCTGTGTATGTAATAGCCAATGTGCCCAGCCTGCGTCCTTAAGAGCCAATGTGCCCAGCCTGTGTATGTAAGTACCAATGTGCCCATCCTGTGCCTATAATAGCCAATGTGCCCAGCCTGTGTCTGTAAGAGCTAATGTGCCCAGCCTTTGTATGTAAGTACCAATGTGCCCAGCCTGTGTATGTAATAGCCAATGTGCCCAGCCTGCGTCCTTAAGAGCCAAAGTGCCCAGCATGTGTCTGTAATAGCCAATGTGCCCAGCCTGTGTCATTAAGAGCCAAAGTGTCCAGCCTGTATCTGTAATAGCCAATGTGCCCATCCTCTGTCTGTAAGAGTCAAAGTGCCCAGCCTGTGACTGTAAGTGCTAATGTGGGAGAACGGAGAGAAGGGGGAGAGGGAGACAGAGAAGGGGGAGAGAGAGAAGAGGGAGAGAGAGAAGAGTGAAAGAGAAGGAGGGAGAGAGAAGGGGGAGAGAGAGGGAGAAACAAGAGGGAGACAGAGAAGTGGGAAAGAGATGACTGGAGAAGAGGAAGTGAGAGAGAAAGGGAGAGAAGGAGAGAGGGAGTGAGAGAATGGGGAGAGAGAAGGGAGATAGATAGAAGGGAGAGAAAGAGAAAATAGATAAGGGGAAGATGGAGACAGGGAATGGAAAGGAAGAGAAGAGTGGGAGAGAACGGAGAGAAAGGGAGAGAATGTGCAGAGGGAGGGAGAAGGGGGAGAGGGCAAGAGAAGAGAGAGGGGGAGAGGGAGGAGGAAAGGTTACAGATAGCGATGAGAGGAATAGTGTGAGAGTGAGAGGAGGTAGGAAAGGCAATGAAAGATAAAGATGAAGAAGATTGAGAAGGGTTCACTTTATTTATACATACATTACCATTTGCTGTTGTTGTTTAGTCGTTCAGTCACGTTTGACTCTCCATGGCTCTATGAACCACAGCACGCCAGGTACATCTCTCATTTACTGCCCCTCTGAGCTCCATCAAGGTAATGTTCATTGCTTCAGTGACCTTGTCTCTGTCGTCCACTTCTTTTTGTGCCTTCAATCTTTCACAGTATCAGAGTATTTCCTTGGGAATCCTGCCGTCTCATGATATGGCCAAAATATTTTAGCTTCAGCCTTATGATCATACCTTCTAGTGAATAGTTTGTCTTGATTTCCTGAGTACTGATTTATTGGATGTTCTTGCAGTCCAAGGGAAGGGACTCTAATCAGTCTTCTCCAACACCACGATTCAAAGGTGTCAATTCTAAAGCGCTCAGACTTCTTTCTGGTCCAGCTCTCCCATCCGTATGTTACTACTGGGAATACCATAGTTCTAACTATGCAGACATTTGTTGATCGTTTAATATCTTTAATTTTTACTAGCTTGTCCATCCAAGCTTGCCATTGCTTTCCTTCCCAGAAGCAAACTTCTTTTAATTTGCTGAGATCTTGGATCCCAGGAAAATAAATTCTTTCACTGCCTCCTCTTCTTCCCCATCTGTTTGCCAGGAAGTGAGATTGCCATTTGCCATGATCTTTGTCTTTTTAACGTTGAGCAGCAGGCCAACTTTTACACTCTCTTATTTTACCCTCATCAATATTTAGTTGTTCCTTACTTTCAGCCATCAAGGTAGTATCATCAGCGTATCTGAGGTTGTTGATATTTCTTCCAGCAATATTGATTCCGGCTTTGAATTCATCCAGTCAAGCCTTAAGCATATAAGTTGAAAAATAAGGTGACAATATACAACCTTGTCGCACTCCTTTTCCGATCTTGAACCATCATGTTGTCCCATGTCCGGTTCTGACCGTGACTTCTTGGTCCACAGATCTGGTGAGATGAGATGATCTGGTACTCCCATTTCTTTAAGGACATGCCACATTTTCTTGTGATCCACACAGTCAAAGGCTTTAGAATAACCTATGAAGCAGAAGTATATGCGTTTCTGGAACTCTCTTGTTTTCTCTATTATCCAGCGGACATTGGCAATTTGATCTCTTGTATCTCTTCCTCTTGCGGAACCCGGCTTGCACATCTGGTAGTTCCCAGTCCATTTATTGTTGGAGTCGAGCTTGTAGAATCTTAAGCATTATCTTGCTGGCATGTGAAATGAGTGCAATTTTTTGATAATTGGAGCATTCTTTGGCACTGCCTTTTTTTGGGGATTGGGATGTAGACTGACCTTTTCCAGTCTATTGGCCATTGTTGAGTTTTCCAAATGTGTTGGCATAAGGCAAGTAACACTTTCACAGCATCATCCTGTAGAATTTTGAATAGTTCAATTGGGATTCCATCACCTACTGCAGCCTTATTATCAGACATCCTAGGGCCCATCTTAATTTGCTCTCCAACATGTCTGGCTCCAGCTCATTGGAGAAACTATTGAGGTCATTACTGCTGTTAAGGTCATTCTTGTATAGATCTTCAGTGCCTTCCTGCCACCTCTTCATTATTGTTAAGTCCCTACCATTTTTGTCTTTTATCACGCGCACTTTGGCATGAAAGGTGCCTTGTAGGTTCACAATTTTCTTGAAGACATCTCTTGATTTACCCATTCTGTTGTCTTCTTCGATCTCTTTAGAGAAATATATATATATATATATATGTATATTTTTACTTCTGTGGGCATAATGTTGAATATATAAACATGAACTATATATATATATATGTGTATATATATATATATATATATATATATATATATATATATATATATATATATACAGTATAGAGAGAGTGAGAGAGTTCCACATTTTTTTCTGTTGTGAGCCCATATATATATGTATAATGCTGGCACCAGAGGGAGACCCAGAAGTGTCCAGCACAAAAAAAATGGAACTCCTCATAAATATAAATAAATGTATTAAAAATATATATATATTTATATATAAATATATATATTCATACCTGGGGTTCGGCAAACACTGAGATAGAACCGGGTGGCAAAAGCTCTAGCTACGTCACTGATTCCCACTTTTATATAGAACCTTACAAACATGTAGTACACATATAAATACATACATACAATTTCATAATAAAAACACACATTTGATTGCTTAATTCATACGTTGCCTTGGTACTGCAAAGAATGCCTAGGAAATTGAATTCATACTTTGGGCCTTATTCAATTGCGATTTGGCCAATTGAATAGCGCTCTATATAAGCACATAGCATATTTTTATTACAGAAGTTTTTAGTTAATGAACTTCTATCCAAAAGCAAAGTCTTCACTAACTAAAAACTTTTGTAAAAAAAATATGCTGTGTGCTTATATGGAGCCCTATTCAATTGGCCAAATTCCATTTGAATGAGGCCCTTTGTCTGTAACATATTTTATGTAAAAAATAATGAAAAATAAATATGACATATACAAAATAATCACATATAATAGTTGTCAAACTACGAATTGTCGTCACTCTTTGCAGTTGGTCCACAGATGCGGACACTCGAGAAGCGAGGGGCCGCATTTGCGGAAGGTGGAGGCTCTAAAATCGGCTGCAATGAGCCGAAGGCTCATGGGGCCGCATTTGCGGAGGTGGAGGCTCTACGGCGCCTCACACGCGGTTACAGACACCCACACAAGGGGCACTTTACCAACAATATGAACTGCAGGAAATTTCCGGACTTCGCAGACAAAAATATGAGACGCGGGACTTAGAAAAAAAACATTACGACCTCGCAAAAATAAGACCTTAACGGCCGAACCGCACGCACCAGAAAACAGTCAAAACACAATAAATACACACAAAAAATACATAAAAACCTTACCCACAGCAAGGGGGCACCCAGGACCTCTGCAAGGGAAGTTACAGCTCAATTTAAGTCCAAATTCACAAGTTTAGACACACGAAAATCCCCTAAGGGAGAGAAAAAATGGACACCGAAAAAAACAAAACAAAAACGAGGCTACAGGACCCTAAACACGCAAAACAGCACCAAGCACATACGGCTTTTCCAAAAAGCCGTACGAGGTAAAGATACACTCTTACCAAGGACGCTACATCATACACACCAGCGTATCACATACACATTCGCGTCATTTCTCAATGCGTAAGTACACGGCTACACTTACGGCTTTACCTCGCGCACGCACCACATTTACACATTCCTGACATTTACACCTCAGCTCCAGAACCCTGCACAACTACAGTGGATGCTGCAGGAACATAGAAACAGATTGTCAGCTCTTCAGCACAATGCTTGCTGCATATATTACTTAGGAATAGGTAAAGTATATTAATGTATTAATTTATTCATTATTTCATTGGCATACAACAATACATATACACAAAAAAAGCCCCTAGGCGCTCATTGCAAGGCAAAGGCGCTCATTGCAAGGCATGTGATGAGCACCGAAGGTGCTCAGCCCAAGCCTCGCAATGAGCGCCGAAGTCCTCACGCTAAAAAATGGATAAAACAACATTACCTGACTTACAATTTTATGCCCGTCATTTTTTGACGGGCAATTCGCTAGTACATAATAAATAAGCAGCTTTCATTGTTCATAGGTGCTATATTCATGCTATTTTGAGTGCATTGCTATATTCTGCCAGTGGCACAAAACAAATGGCAGTTCCCCATCTCCATGATCATGGAGAAAGTAGAAAGCAAACTAGTTTTATAACTTATATGTACAGATTTAATGGTCCACTGCAATGCTCTACAGGGTCTAGATGTTTCAATTAGCCATAGATCATTTACACAATTCCTATTTAAAAATATTCAACAGTGCAATTACTTTCAAACACTAGCTTCTCAGTCGTCAGCCATCAAGTGTGGTCCACAGTTTGATCTCAGCCAGTGGCTGCTGGTGACTTTTCAAGTTGGAAGGGCGACAGGGCGAAACATTGCCACTCCCCCTTTTTCAAACCACACCCATTTTTATAACTCCTCCCCCTGACGTCATAATGACCTTTATAAGCCCCGCCCAATGACCTTATACTTGTAAAGCCCATTGAAATACATGATCAGCAATGCAGAAATGTCAAGAAGTAAAGTAACAATGTGTTAAATTCATTGGTATACAATATAGATTGAAAAAACTCATGTGACAAGACTACAGCAATATCATAATTGCACCTATACGTATTAACAGAAAAATTAAAGGAGTGACACCTACCATTAGTCGGGTCTTCTTCTCAGGGTATTCACGTTCATTAAGTTGACCAACGAGTAGAAACAAATCTGCAGCCACATAGGGTTTGCACCTGGGGTTGAAAGAAAACAAGCAAATCAATCAGACCATTCAAGAACAAAATCATACTTAAAAAACATTAAACAACCAAGTGGAACCATATAGGCCCCAAACATACCTTAGAAGACCAAGTGTGACCATAGGCCCCAAACATACCTTAGAAGACCAAGTGGAACTATATAGGCCCCAAACATACCTTAGAAGACCAAGTGTGACCATATAGGCCTCAAACATACCTTAGAAGACCAAGTGTGACCATAGGCCCCAAACATACCTTAGAAGACCAAGTGGAACTATATAGGCCCCAAACATACCTTAGAAGACCAAGTGGAACTATATAGGCCCCAAACATACCTTAGAAGACCAAGTGGAACTATATAGGCCCCAAACATACCTTAGAAGACCAAGTGGAACTATATAGGCCCCAAACATACCTTAGAAGACCAAGTGGAACTATATAGGCCCCAAACATACCTTAGAAGACCAAGTGGAACCATATAGGCCTCAAACATACCTTAGAAGACCAATCAGCACTGCATAGGCCCAAACCAGTGGATCTTGGGATTCAAGAAAACAACAACATTTTACTTCTGTTTAAACAACACAATAATCAATGTCAAACAAACATGTTGAATTAGCATATGGATAACCATATGAGCAGTAACGCCATGCCAAGGCTTCAACAATTGTTACTGACCATTCACACACCTTCAATAGCTCCTTCAATATGCACACCCACACACCATTCATACTTTACTTACCACTAGTTATTTTTGGTAGTGAGGTGGTGCCATTTCTGAGAACTTTACGTACCCTTGAAGGTGCCTCCAATTTCTTCAAACCAATGCATTTAACCGCTACAGGGCCATGGTGCTTTTTAATTACTTTTTTGATCCTCTTCAATGTGGAGAAGCATCTTTCTGGTTCTTTAGTAGTCTTCGTTGTTGTAAGCAGGATTCCTTATAGCTTCACTCACTCTGTTAAATTATGTAGATTAAATTGATGCTAAAGTTGCAGCAACAGCACTTGTACAGACATGGAATTCTTGCTTCCCGTACACAAGTGACAGCTACCCTTGGAAGTGCCTCCAATTCCTTCAAACCATGCCAAGGCTTCAACAATTGTTACTGACCATGCACACACCTTTCATAGCTCCTTCCATATGCACACCCACACACCGTTCATACTTTACTTACCACTAGTTATGTTTGGTAGTGTGAGGTGGTGCTGCTTAACGCAGTTTATCTTTGCACACCTTGGGGGTATGCATTCTTCTTTGCTTCAATCACTTGTATTTTAATTTTGCACGGCGATCTTTCAAAGAAGAAAACTTCTCAATGGTTTTTTCATTGAAGTCTGGGATCTCGGAAATTAGTTGCTTTTCCATTGAGAGCATCGCCAATGCATTCAACCGCTCCAGGGACATGGTGCTTCTTAAAAAGGTTTTTATCCTCTTCAATGTGGAGAAGCATCTTTCTGATTCTGCAGTGGTCATCGGTGTTGTAATCAGGATTCTTAATAATTTTACTGTCTCTGTGAAATCATTCTGCAGATTAAATTGATGGAAAAGTTTGTGCAGAGCAACAGCACTTGTACAAGTATGAAAATCTGTCTTCCCATACAAAAGTGACAGCTCAGTGCATAATTGTTCCTTCTTCAGTATTGGATATGCTTGCACGGTGTCTTCCAGAGCTTGGGTTGGAAAGCAAGTGTCATGGGTTTTATACAAGTCACTTTGAACAAGTTTGGCACTGACTAGGTGATTTGAAAATGAAAAACGTTCTTTTGCATGAACCACCACTATGTCACATACCTCTCTTGAAAGTTGTCTCAAGGTTGAGATCTCCGCACTCCGTCTGTTGACTGTTACATCGCTCGGCAAACTTGCTTCTATCTCTTCAACAGAATTACGGATTTTCTGGATGCTGGCGACAAAGTCTTCTGTGACTTTTTTGATATAAACAGTATCCGTGTCTCGCTTCTGAAGCTGACTATAGAGGATGTCAACATGTGGCATTATTAAATGAAATAATTTAAGGAAGTAAAGGAACTCCCTGTCTTCCAGCATTCCAATGAAACCTGCGGCTTCCCATATAGATGTTGGATCAAAGTTTAGACATGCTTCAATTGTCTGGAAACACTCAAGTAGCGCATCTCTGTTCTCGTAGATCACGTTCACAGTCCTAACGTTGAAGTTCCATCGTGTTGGTGCACCTCTTGGAAGTCTTCTACCAACTACCTCATCCAGAACTCCAGTCCTTTTTGGAGAGCGTGAAAAAAAAGATGGTATGCCGCCTATGTTGGAAAAAAAAACTCGAACTCTTCCAATCCTTGAAACTGCTTTCTCCATTATTAGGTTCAGTTGGTGAGCATAGCAATGGACGTAGTGTGCGTTTGGGTACACGTCTTTTATTTTTCTTTGAACTCCTCCTTGATCTCCACGCATCACACTGGCACCATCGTATCTTTGAGCTATGAGTTTCTTCTTGTTTTCTGGCTCTGGGAGAACAGTATTCAGTGTTTCCAGCACAACAGCAGCAATCGAGTCTGCATCCGTTGATTTCATTTCCGTGAAGCCATCAAATCTTTCCACCACTTGATGCTTCTTGTCAATGTAGCGATAGACTACAACGTACTGTGTCCTAGCGGAAATATCGGTTGTTTCATCCGCTTGGATTGCCACAAACTGGGCTTCCTTAAGCTCTTGGTGAATCACTTCCTTAATAACTTCATGCATGCAGTCCAGTAGCTCATTCTGCACGGTTTTGGACGTGCCCTTAAACACAGTTGCAGTCTTCAAATGCTGTTCCATTGCACTATCGATACTGCCAACCAAATCCACCAGGCCTCGAAACACTCCTGGATTTAGCGATGTTTCACTCTCGTCGTGTCCTCTTAATGCCAGTTCAAAAGGGCCACAAAAGCGAACACAATCAATTATCTTGGAAAGGATGTACCGGTTCTTAGCCACTTCTTCATTGTGTTTTTGAATGCTGACTTGGTATCCTTGGTCCAGTTGAACAGCAATGTTCGCCTGTCCAAGTATCTCAAACTTGATCCTGTTATCCAAGTGAGCTTTAGAACTTTTGTGTTTCGCCAATTTATCAGCTAGATGTTTGACGTCAGTCACTCCAGTTTTGGTCCAAGCAGCGTCACCACCAAATAGGATGCATGGGAAACAATATAAGGACTTCCTAGAAATGCTTCCAGAAAGCCAGTCGTTCTTCTTGTACCATTCAGTATTGAAATTACGGACATATTGCTTCCCTCTATCTCTTGCGATTTGCTGCAGATTTATCTCTGTTTGGTCAGCTCCTAACCGTTTTACTTCCACCTTCTCCTCATAGGTTAGGGTGCCGAAAGGCTTCACAAGTAGAGAGTCAATAGTATTCATTTCTGATACCAATAGAAGAAAGAGATCACGGTATATTAATTTATATTATGTCACAAAATTACTTTAAAATAACAGTGTGTTGAATTCATTGGTATACATTACAGATTGCAAACCCTCATGTGACAAGACTACATCAACATCAAATTTGCACCTATACGCATGGACAGAAAATGAAAGGCAATGATACTCACCTACAGTTGACTCTCCTTCTCTGGGTATTCACGTCCAGTAAGTCAACCAACGAGTCCAAACAAATCTGCTTCCACAGATAGTTTGCACCTGGGGGGTGATAGAAAACAACAAAAAAAACATTAGAAATCTCAAGACCCAAACCGTAACTTTTAAAACCTTAAAAGACCAAGTGTGACCATATAGGCCCCAACAGCACCTTAAAAACCTTAAAAGTCCAAGTGTGACCATATACTCACCAACAGTTGACTCTCCTTCTCGGGGTATTCACGTCCAGTAAGTCAACCAACGAGTCCAAACAAATCTGATTCCACAGATAGTTTGCACCTGGGAAGTGATAGAAAACAACAACAAAAAACATTAGAACGTTTAAGACCCAAACCGTAACTTTTAAAACCTTAAAATAGCAAGTGTGACCATATAGGCCCCAACCGCACCTTAAAAACCCTAAATAACAAATTGGGACCATATAGGCCGCAACCGCACCTTAAAAACCCTAAATAACAAATTGGGACCATATAGGCCCCAACCGCACCTTAAAAACCCTAAATAACAAATTGGGACCATATAGGCCCCAACCGCACCTTAAAAACCCTAAATAACAAATTGGGACCATATAGGCCCAAATTGTAAAAAAAAAAAATATATATATATATATATATATATGAATAATCAGAGTATTGCAGTATATAGTGATACCTTTTTTATTGGACAAACATATTCATAGGTTTCATGACGAGCTTTCGAGAGCGTTCCTCTCTTTGTCGAGTCAGAGTCAATACTGACTCGACAAAGAGAGGAACGCTCTCGAAAGCTCGTCATGAAACCTATGAATATGTTTGTCCAATAAAAAAGGTATCACTATATACTGCAATACTCTGATTATTCATCTGGATTACTGGACATTCACGGCTACCTCACTCTTCATATATATATATATATATATATATATATATATATATATATATATATATATATAAAAATTGATATCAATATATCACAATAAATAAATATATATATATATATATATATCAAATTGATATATATATATATATTTTATTGTGATATATTGATATCAATTTATATATATATATATATATATATATATATTATATATATAAATATATATATATATAAATATATATATAAATATATATATACATATATATATATATATATATATATCAATATATCTATCAATCAATATATATATATATATATATATATATATATATATATAATATATCCAAATATATATATACGCATAAAAAATACACATAAATATACATAAACATATACATACAACAATATATATTAATTGATATTTATTATTTGATTAATTGATGTTCTTTATTACTTGTTATATTATATTGTTCATGCATTTCTATTACACATTATTTTTTATACATATTACAGTGCTATTTTTTGGCTATACATGTTACAGGATATTATCCTGTAACATGTATATCACATAAAATAGCCCTGTAATATGTATAATACATACAGGGTCAAACAAGTTCACACTAACCTTTTTTACCCTTACAGGCTTCCATACCTGCTTGCTGATTTGCTAATTTTTTTAAAGACTCTCATTGGTTGAAATCGATGTCAATCAAAAATTTCAGCCAATCAGAGTCCTTCAAAAATTAGTATATAAAGCAGACCGTGGGAAAAAAACAATTAATCGCGGGAGGGGCTCCTTGTAGGAGGAGCTCTTTTAGTTTGTTGTTTTTTTTTTTTTAGAGCGTCGTTTTTTTTTTGTGGAGGCCTCTTTCAATGGGCCAGAATGGATGGATGGACAATGGCTTCAATCAAGATTGGATTATTTGACCAGTGGCTTCAATCAACATTGGATTATTTGACCAGTGGCTTCAATCAACATTGGATTATTTGACCATTGGCTTCAATCAACATTGGATTATTTTATTTGACCATTGGCTTCAATCAACATTGGTTTATTTTATTTGACCAGTGGCTTCAATCAACATTGGATTATTTGACATGGGCTTCAATCAACATTGGATTATTTTCATGACTATATCCAGAGGACAGAAGGCCAACGCTGGAGGGGTCAATTTGACAGGTAAGTATGTGCTGTTGTTTATTTTATTTTTATTAATGTTTGTTTAAAGCTGTTTATTTTTGTATAATAATGTGTTACTGTGTTTACTGTATTGTTTTTCCTTCCCTTATTTTTATTTTATCTTTAAAAGTGACAGGCACATATACATGCCTGTTACTTCTAAAAATGGAATAAAAATAGGGGGGTGGGGGGTAGGTATTTGGTTCAGGGTGGGGTCGGTCACGCTCAGGCGCCCATCGGTCGCCCATCGGACCGCGTAGGCCACGATCAGGGGTGGCACAGGCCTCATGGGGGTGAACATCCACCCCCATGTGGCCTGGTCAACCCCGCTCACTGCCCGAATACCCCGATCACCGTGATCGGGGTAATCGGACGGTGTCATAGCATAGGCCGCATCGGGGTGGTGGTGATCGGGCCTCGGGGGTGGCATAGGGCGGCGACATGGAGGTCATCAGGGGTGGCACAGGCCTCATTAAGGGGGTGTTCCGATCACCCCCGTGTGGGCCTGTGCCACCCCGCTCACCACCCGACTACCGCGATCCCGTGATCGGGGTAATCCGGCGGTGGCATGATGGCATAGCATAGGGCAGGCCTAATCGGGGGTGGCACAGGCCACATGGGGGTGATGGCCAGGCTGGGGGTGGCCCCAGGCATTGCAGGCCTAGGGTCGTCGGTGGTAGTTGGTGGGTGGCTGGGTAGGTGGCAGGCCAGGCAGGCATAGTGGGGTAACTGGTCACCCCTAACTTTTATTAGGGGCTACTAGGGGTTTTGGTTTGGCCAGGGGCAGGGCAGGTGCCAGGTAGACTTACTGTGTTAGGCAGGCAGAGCAGATGTGAGTAGATTCAGCCAGGGAGGTCTCTCAGTCTCAGCGTGACCAGGGTCAGGAAACAGAAAGGGGGAAGGGACAGGCAACTGGTGGTTTTATTGACTGTATCAGTCAATCAAAATGAAAACTCGAGGCCCTATTTGCTGGAGGGCGCTCAGGGCTAACGGTCTGGGTGGGTTTAGATTGTTCTCTTAGTAACTGGACAGCCTTCCATCATTGATTGGTCAATGATGGAAGACTGTCAGTCATTAATTGATACATTTATGACCGCCCATGCATATCGTCACTGTGATGGTTGGCGGCATGCATTAACGGTCAGGGGGCCAGGCCAGGACTCATTGAAGAGAAGAGAAGAGTCTAAAGGTTAGTGTAGTAGTGTAGTGTAATATGATCATCACACAGGGTGCAGGCAGGGGGCTATAATATAGATACAGAGTACACACAGCATTAGTTAATGTAGCGCAAGGGTTATCTTAAAGTGACAGTGTCCCTTTACTAACTTTACTTCATTTTAATACTATTGAGACTTGAAATGATGATGTACACCTTATATTTAATTGTTTTTGGGTTATACTAATACATTGTTGTGTTTTTTTTATTGCAGGGTGAAGAAAATATTTGGGGGGACGTTTGCCCTGACGCCCCAATGGACGGGCCGCCCCTGATCTCAGCCCATATCAAACAGTAACGCTCTCTGAGGCACAGTAGACATTGCAGACAGTAACATTGCAGCTTTGTAATGGTGAGCGGAAGGAAATGAAAAAAAAATAACAATACTTCATAACATATGCAAAAGCAACATATATAAAGCTGCAACTTTTAAAACAGTTTACTCTGATAGACAAATGGTTCCTATCTCTCATGGCTGTGCAAAATAAATATAATATATCTGGATTTGCATTTTAGGTGAATAAGGTGGTTGTGAGTGAGTAAAATGTTCACCTTTGTATTCATCAATGTCTTTGGGCCTCATTCTATTAGCGGCCGCAGCCGTTGCGGGGCCGCAAGGACCGGCCGCAAGCTATTCTGCTATTCTATTCCCCTCCGGCGGGGGATTCCGGCAGGCTTGCGGCCGGTGCCTTGCTATCTCTTGCGGCCGCTCGCTCCGGAGGAAATCCTTTGATCTTAAATGGCCGCAAGGAAATCGGCCGTAAGAAATTCCTATTTGCAATTCAATTGCTCCGGGAACCCTCTCTGCAAGGCTAAAAGCGAGCCGCAGCTTACTTGCAGGATAGAAGTCCCGCTAGCACCAATTAAGCACATAAAATAGCCCAAATAAAGCCATCCTGCACTTTGCAGAGTCTATAAAGTGATAATCGGTGTTAGCAAAAATAGCACATAATTACCCTATACTCAAATCTGTAAAATATATATTTTTTTAATATCCGTAAAATATCCATGTAAAAAGTCCAGAGGGCTTGGAGCACCTCAGACCCGCCCACGCCGCAGCCGGAAAATAAACAGTTAATTTGAACTCGGGTTTGGGCTGATGTGCAAGCTTGAGAGTGGGTTACTTTTAATCCTCATGTCCCCCAATATGATCCCTAGCATTTACAGAGCTGTACAGTGCAGGCTTGAATTTATTTTTGCGTTTTTAGATTTCTGAGCTTACGGCCGGTTCCAAGATATGCGGCCGGCCGTAAGGGGAGATCCTTGCGGGGCCGTATAATAGAATTGCGAGTTAACAGAACCCCCGCAAGGAATCGCAGACTTACGGCCGATTTACGGCCGGTAATAGAATGAGGCCCTTTGTGTCTGGATCTCTCTGTCCACTTACACCAATCACATTTAGTTAATCAGTGACATGGGTATAATTCTCATTGGTAAAACATGGGTATAACATTCATACCTATGTGTGCCTTTTGAGCCAGTCAAGTTACTCTTTATTTTAATGTATCAGTGGCACAAAATAATCATATTGGAGCAGTGTAATTTAGCAGTAATGTAGCAATAAAAGGAAAACTACAAAAGTTTAATAAGGATATTAGGATATTACAGTGGACCACTGAATCAATATATCTAACAAGGAACACGGGCAATATGCTGTATTTAGCCACAGATTAAATTAATTCCATTTTAATAATTTCAAAAATAATATTCAATAGTACTTTTACTTTTAAACATTACCTTCTCAGCCTAATTACATAGAGGATGATCAAATTAATTAAATATGTCTATGTTTATGTATAAAACAAAATGTTTTGCCTGAACAGTGCGTTTAAGAAGCTTGCAGAACACATTGCTATAAATATAATTTTATGTGCATATAAATCTACATTAAATGAATATCAAGATGCCAGACAGCTAAAGTCTTTGATTTTCACATAACAACATCCCATATAAGTTTCTACATGAAAATCCTAATGTTCAACCCATTAACTGGTAAAACACTATTTTGTGTTTGTTTCTTGTTGGTTAAAACAGATCCAATAGTCACAGCCAGTTTATATAGAAAATATGTTTGAGGATAGTACCACCTAGTGGTGTTACAAACTACAAGTATATTTTACGTTTTCTCTATGTAAAAAAAAAAAGTTATTTATTATAGGCATCATTTTTATTCTATTAGTCATTTCTTTCTAAACAAAATCGTTCTAGAGATATACACACTCTCTGAATACCTATATATTCAGAGAAGCCACCAGCTCATTTTCTAATATCAGGTCTTCAAACAAGACAGTGGACACTTCCAGTGCTTGAATCCTGCTGTCACACTGAACCATTAACAAGGAATCCCCCCCCCCCCCTGTTGTTTCCAATACACATACCCACTTAAATAGTAAAGTCTTACAAGAGCAGGTATCTCTACTGTACCAGTATGTAGCTCTTGTTATATTTGTTCAATGCAATCACAGTGTGCCATGCACTTAAACTATGGAATATGTCATTTTTTAATGATAATAATAAGAAATAGTAGCTACAGAGTACAAGTGGTGTTGTACTATTATAACAAATGTATTAACAACGAATATAAAAATACTAGCAAATTGCCCGTCAAAAAATGACGGCAATGAAATTGTAAGTGAGATAATGCTGTTTGGTGTATAATAATAAAATAAATAATAAATTACTAAAGTAATATACTTTACCTATTTTCAAGTAATATATGCAGGAAGCATTGTGTTGAAGAGCTGGCAATCTGTTTTGATGTTGCTGCAGCATTAGTGGTGTGGAGCTGCTGTGTAAGCGTGCTGAATGTGTGCAGTGTAATAGTGTGAGTGCGCAAGACCAAACACTTAGCGTAGCTGTGTACTTCCGCATTGTATAAGTTATTGTTCTAAAATGGCGGCTAATGTGTGGTATGCGGCTGTGGTGGAATATCCGTAGCTGTTTTGTGGTATTTTGCGTGTTTCTGGTGGTGTTTTGCCTGTTTAGAGTCCTGTAGTCTCGTTTCCGTTTTGTTCGGCGGCCATTTTTTCTCTTGCTTAGAGAATGTTTTAGTGTCTAAACTCTTTTATTTTGAGGTAAATTGAGGTGTAACATCATTTTTTGAGGTCCTGGATGCCCCCTCTTGATGTAGGTAAGCTTTTTATGTATGTGTTGTGTTTATTTACTGTGGTTTTCATTTTTTCATGTCCGCGGGTTGCAGCCGATTTTTGCGAGGTCGTAATTGGTCGTAACGTGTCTCGTACTTTTTTGCGAGGGCAGCAGTTGCTGGCAAGGACCGCCTTCGGCTTGCTGCGCGAGCCTGCAAGCTTTAGTAAAAACTTGCATGCTCACAACAATATATGTGATACTCACAAACATAAAACAGGCATAGATTTTGTACAGTATATAACCTTATACAGTATGTGAACTTGTAAGGGTTCCAAAAGTCCTTCATTTTGACAAGAATTGATATCCCCAATAAATCTGGCCCGGTCATCTGGTTAGATCAACCGCTCAACAATCAAACAATTCTGCAGTCCCTGCCTCTCTACTGACAAGGGACACTGTAAGCACCAGCCAAGGGGCTGTGAGCTTCTAATTGTCCACTTGTCAGTTCATGAAATATATATTTAGTGATTAGTATTTCAACATTAAAGCCATCAGTGAATAAAATGGTTTAAACCTTAATGTTAACTGATCTAAGCTACTGGGTCTGACTCCACCTCCCTCCTAATCTGACTGTTCATGTTTCTGTAGGAGCCATTGAAGTAACGTGGTAGGTGTTTAATTATTTAGGACTTCTGATGTAAACATCCATTTAATCTCATAGGATTGTAAATTGGCCATTGTTTGGAAAAGCAGGCAACAACAAAATACACTGATATTACTAATGGCATCAGATGGGGGCATGGTCACAGTGATAGGGGAGATAGGTTAAAACTAATGAATATTTAAACAAGTGCCAGATTATTTCATTGGCTTTCACAAAAACAATCTTAAGACATGTGACAGGAGGGAGGGGGGCCCAGCACACCAGGCCAGTAACATTGATTTTAAATACATTTTATTTACAGATGATTTTATTGATAATTTTAAGCACATTTCTAATAAGTGGTGAACTAGATATTCCCAATCCTTTTTCTAGAGCTAACAGTAGCCTCTTATTATGTCACTCTCTCTGGGATGGGGTCACTCCATTATTATTGAGCACTGAACTACTTGGCTGACGTTTTTAATTTATTAGGAATATGAATTATTTTGATACTAGCCACTTTGGAAGATATTTGGAATCCATATGTATGGGAATGTTTCCTTTTAATGTTTGTTTATTTGTAGCTACTACATTTATCATAATATCACATTACTACTATGATCTACAATGGCACTGAGAAGCAGTAAAAGTATTTTGTCAGATTTTTGCTTTAGTATTTCAGCTTTTAATTGTCCTCTAGATATGAGAATGTTTTAGCCTAAGTCCACAAGTCCCAGGCTTAAGGCAGCACATTTTCAGTGGGCAGCAGGATGCCTTAAAGGCATATATAAATTGATTATGAATGCATCTGATAGAGGAGAATCAGTACAGTATGCAAATATTTTTTGCATAAAACAAAAACAAAATAAACATTTACAAACTCACCCGGATGTTTGCTACATCTCTTGAGTTTGCAAGCAGCAGCTTTTGTGAGTTGACAACCCTGGAATTCCCTGCTAAAATTAGCATAACATTCATAATTTGTTTTGGCCAGGCAGCTATACATTTTAATACAATATAATAATCAGTGATGGCAGATGTGCAGGAAAGAATCATGGGATGTGTGGTCTCCCTGTAGAAGAAAGTAGGAGGAGTCAGACACTGATCTGTAGATCTCTGCATTGAGCTGCTGCTGGCTTTAAGGTTAGTAAAGGGTTCAAATATGTACCCAAATGCAGTATTTCTATTGGGAGGTTCACTGTGCGTATGTAAGCTGCTCTGGGGTGTGGAAAACTAGTTTTATTTTTAAATAAAATAAATCTGTTTGTGTATAGAAATACTCCACGTAATGCTTTGTCTGATATAAGCAGCAATGGATAGATTAGAAAAAGGTAAAAATCAGGAAAGCTTACAAATACCTTTAAGTTGCTAATACAATTTCATGCACAAAAATGTCTGTATGCAGAGAATGTTCTGTCTGTAAGTGCACTTGGCATTTTCTGACTTCCTGTATACTAACACAGACACATATACTTAGGATTTTCTATATAGGTGTGTGGTTAATGTATTATTGGCATATAGCAAGAGCAAAGGAGAAGAAGTAACTGTGTCATTAGGGTGGGCACACAAATCTGAACCAGCCTAGGGCAGCATTTAAACCTAATTAAGCCCTGCTTCTAGGGATTTTTTGACCAGCTGAGCAGGACTTCTCCGTTTCTTCACCCCAGATAAGCCTAATCTTCATATCTTGTGAACTGCCTGTATTTTTACATTAAACATACATCACTTGTTGGGTGAATTACTCAATTTATGCTTCACTATTTTATCATATTGTATTTTTATGGATTTTTTTTTCTGTTGTAATACTTGGCATAATGGGCTTAAAGAGAAATGGATGGTTTTGATATATCACTAGGAATATAATATACCTATATATCTCTTTACTTTTAAGTATTCGATCTCACAAATAGTGCATTATCAATTCCTTCCACCTGCAGCTCATGAAGACAGTGTACTTCTAAATACAGGGGGAGCACTGTCGCGTAGTGTCTATTCAGTAGCAAAATGCTGCAGCATGCTACTTGAGAGAGGACACTGAGTGGCTAACTAGAGACACTGCACTTCACAGTTTGTGTAATTATGAGCTGCATGACCTACAGAGGACTTTCCCAAACAGGTACAACATCTATAATGTTAAGCATAAAAACAAAGCTTTTAAGCACTCTTTAATAAAATACAATTGATAGAAGTAGATACATAGGTGTATTATATACTAGTGAAATCCATAAACCTTCCATTTCCCTTTAATAACAGTAGGAATGTCACCATATGGTCTGAAAGGTAGCACCATGGTAGATTATTTGTGACCCTCGCAGATATGTACAAGTGAAATTAGTAATTTATGAGCAGGATCTGTGAATTAGCAAAGAGCGCCACCGAGAGACAATTCTGTATATTACATTTCAGAAATTATTTCATTTAGAGAAATATGGATAGTGAATTGTCTAACCTACAGTCCTGTGAAACAATCTGCAAAAGTTTTTTTTTAATATGGCCTCAAATCCCAGGTATGACAAGCAGTAATTCTGTACAGTCACTGCCGCCATATACATAACATACTGCTTGATATGTGTATGTGATTGCCCGTGTCGCTGACAATGTGTGAATGGCTTTGAATATTATCACATTTATGTTTGACTGACTTTATACATTGTGATATGTGTTTATGGCAGCCGGTATGTATAATCAATGTATATGTAATTGTAGGTGCGTGTATTCTTTCATTTTTATGTAAATGTAACTTAATATCTACTTTGGTGCTTTAGATATTCCTAAAAGTGTGTTATCTTTTTTTTTTAAATACACAAAGACAGGAAGGCACCTTGATAAGAACAATTGAGGATATTAATGAAATTGTTTTTTAAAGATAATACACTTTCAGGAATAGCTAAAGCACCAAGTAGATATTATGTTACAATATCAATATTCAAATATAAAGTTGCTATACACTTGATGTATTTAATAATAATTTGGAGAAATATAATGATGTTATTAAGAAGGGATAATTTAGAGTCATTGCCATTTAGCCAGTGAACCTTTCCTTTTATATATTGTGAAATTAAGCTGATACACACTTAAACAAGTGTCAACATCTTGTATTGTTTGATCTTTTCTTATGGGAACAACATATTAAATCCCTTTTATGGGTAGATATTAGTTATAACAAATTAGCACGGTGCAGTATATTTACAGTTGGTAAATCAGTGCCCTAAACAATATTGTGCATATTAACAGCCTTATTAAATTGCGATTCAGACGATTGAAAAGGGCTCTATATATGCCCAGATAAGCCCAGAGCATATTTTTTACAGACGTTTTTAGTTAGTGAAGACCTTGCTTTTGGATAGAAGTTCACTAACTAAAAAGGTTTGTAAAAAATATGCTATGTGCTTAAATAGAGCCCTATTCACTTGGCTGAATCACAGTTTAATTAGGCTGTATATGCCTAACAGCTAGCAAGTAATCTATGTTTTGAGGTTTTAATAGCGTTTTTCTTTTTAACTCACGGTTACAATAAATATCATGATTAAATTCCTCACTTTATTCTTTTGTCTCTACTTGAACAAGTTTAGTGTCAAGCACTGAGGTAAAAATGGATACACTCTAGCAAGAACCTAAAATGCCTATGTTATGCTTGCATGGGATAAAGAAGATTATGGGAAAGGTATACTGAGAAATTTGAAGAGGCCCAGTAGCTTAATAGTAATGGGTTGACTAAACAAGAGTTTAATAATTATTTAGAATTCATATCCTAACATTCACTTAACATTTTCCTAATTACCATATTATTATTTTAAAGCTAAACCTCCAAAATAATAACTAGTTAGACCACGGGGTAGACCAATTATAGTTGATATTGGCTCTTACTATAGATGTGACTTCATTCATGACTGGATTAAAAACTGTTTGTCTTGATTATTTGTTTTGATTGAAAAAAGGAAATTAATGTAAAGCAACAAAGGCTCTGATAGGGAAGTCGCCTCTAAAAAAAAAAAGTCCTGTGGTACCTGTTTCTCTTTCTATCCCAAAGGAGCCTAGTCCAGTCTTCCTTAAATGAATGGCTTTTCTGGGTCAACCCAAGATGGACATGACACCCATGTGCTTTATTCCCTGTCATGGCTACTCTTGTTATAACCATGATTCCCTCTGTTTGGACTGTCTAGGGTCTGGAAACCCTCATCTCTAGTGAATACCCCTTGTGTCTGTATGTTTTGGGCATTATGTGGCTAAACACTTTTTTATTTTATTATATGTAGTTTTGTAATTCATATAAGGAATTCAACTATTGTTTGTAAGGACAGGTCTAAGATGCTCATTGTGAAATTAACAAAAGTAATTAGGTTAGCTGGCTTGTCTATCCTAATTATGTTACCTTTTGTTATTCTGCACCCAGAGCAGTTGATTTACTGAATCCTTTTTGTTCTACATGTATATAAGTCTTTGTGTGTTCAATACAATGCATTACCCCTTTTGATACTGTACAAGCAAGTCAGCTGTTTCTGAAGGATGGAAAGGAGTTTTTTATCACTTTATTCAGTTCAGCAACCAGAGAATCCAGCATCTACCTTCCAGAACTGCATCCCTGCTCTCCACAGATCCTAAAGAAATCCTCCTTTTAGGGGAATCACGCAGAGGAGAGGACCTAACTGGTGGGATTCATTTATGAGCTGGTCCAGCTAATTGCTCCTCATGACAGGATAATTTTAGAAACTCACCAGATGTAATGAAGTGGTTGTCAGGAGGACGTCCTCCTGTGGGTGTATCTGGAAGGGAAAGGAAAGTCCATTGCTGCAAAGAAAATTTCAGCAGAGCAACCTGGAACGTTAGAACTATGAACCAAGGCAAATTGGATTTGGTCAAATATGAGTTGACAAGATTAAACATTGGGATCCTGGGAATTTGTGAACTCGAATGGACTTGAATGGACTTGAATGGAACATTTCATATCAGACAAATACCAGATCTTCTATTGTGGTCAAGGATGCAGAAAAATTGAAGTAAAGCTCAAAATCAGTCAAATGATTGACGCAACAAAGTAGAGCCTTGTATATCAGACACTTTTGTCACCACTAATTGTTGTTCAGCTGTTCATAACTCAGAAGGTGAACTGGTTGTCTGAGAAGGCTTTAATAGTAGCCCAGGAAAGAAGGAAAGCAAAAGGTAGTGAAGATAGGAATATGTTTGTGATGTAAAGAGAGAGAAGAAAATAATATAATCAGAACCTCAGGGATCTGTTCAAGATATTTGGGGATCTCAACTGAACCTTCCGGGCCAAAGTGGGAGTGATAAAAATGATAGAGATTTAAAAGAAGCAAATCAGATAAAGAAGAGTTGTCAAAAATATGCAAAATACATATACAGGAAGAATCTTAATGCTGATAACCTCAATAATTTGTCAAATCAGCTGGAGTCAGACATCTTGGAGAGTGGAGTGAAATGGGCCCTAGGATGCCATGCTTATAACAAGGCTACATGAGTTGATGGAATCCCAGCTGAACTGTTCAAAATCGTATAAGATGATGCTGGGTAAAGTGTTGCTTGCATTATACTTACAAATTTGATTGGGGAAGGTCAGTCTTCATCTCAATTCCCAAAAAGGCAATACCAAAGAACACTGTAATTATTGAACAATTGCACTTAGTTCACATGCCAGCAAGGTAATGCTCAAGATCCTGCAAGCTTGGCTCCAACAATAAGTGGATCAAGAATGTGCAAGATGTGCAAGCCGAGTTTCTCAGAGGCACAAGAAATCAAATTGCCAATGTGGACTGGATAATAGAGAAAGCAAGAGAGTTCCAGAAAAACATTTACCTCTGCTTCACAGACTGTGTAGATCACCACAAAATGTGGCAAGTTTAAAAAGATGAGGAGCTTGATGAGGAATCTGTATGTGGATCAAGAAGCCATGGACAGAACTGCACATGGAAGAACCAAATGGTTCAAGATTAGGAAAGGAATGCAGCAGTCTTGTATATTGTCACCTTACATGGAATACATCATGCGTAAGGCCAGGCCGGATGAATCCAAAGCTGGGAGAAATATCAACAACCTCAGATACGCTGACGATACTCTCTAATGGCTGAAAGTGAAGAGGACTAAAGGGCCTATTGAAGAGGGTGAAAGAAGAGCAAAAGCTGGGCTGCTGCTCAACAGTAAAAAGATGAAGATCATAGCAAACCGCATTATCAGTTCCTGCAAAATAGATGAGGAAAAAGTGGAGGCAGTGACAGATTTCATTTTCCTGGGCTCCATGATCTTTGCAAATGGTGACTGTAGCCATGAAATCAAAAGACCTTTGCTCCTGGGGCGAAAGCCATGGCAAGTCTTGACAAGCTTTTATAACGTAAAGATATTAAAATATTAAAAAGGTCTGTATAATTAGAACTATAGTATTCCCTAGTAACATAAGGTTTTGAGAGTTGGACCATAAAGAAACCTGAGCTCCGTAAAATGTATACCTTTAAATTATGGTGTTGGAGAAAACTGTTTAGAGTTCTTTGGATTGCAAGATACAATAAATCAACAAAAATCAAGCCAAATTGTTCAATGGAAGGTTTGATCATTAGGCTGAATCTTAAATATTTTGGTCATATCTTGAGAAGATAGGATTCCTAAGAGAAGACTATGATGCTGGGGAAGATTGAATGCACACAAAGAAGAGCATGGCAGATTCAGAGAGGAGGAGATGAGGTTATTGAAGCAATGAGTCTGAGCTTGAGAGAGCATGGAGAGTCAGATACTACTGAACAATTCAGCATTGTGGAATATGTTGGCGCGTTACAAATAAAGTATAATAACTAAAGGGCTCTATCACTATTGCCACATAGGGGTAACTATTGATCCTCATGACAATTAAATTTAAGCCCTATCTTATGCTATTACTATGGGGTTCTCTATGAACCCCCATCATATCCAAATATTAATGCCTACCATGGGGTCCCTATGGACCCTATGGCACCCTGACCACGGGGTCACCATGGACGCCCGTGGACTCCCTATGCCCCAGTACCTAAATTAAAATAAACACAAACAATAAACCACTATATGTTAAAAAGAATCCTTAAAGAATATAAAAAAAATTTGAATAAAAATTATAAAATAAATTACAAGGAAAACTCAAAAATTAAAACTTAACGTTTATTATTATCATATAAAATGCTTGAATTAAAAACTTGATTCTCTGACGTTTGGTTCTGGGAAATGGATAGAGGAGACCTTTTTATGAACAGACAATATTAGAAATTCGTATTATAGGATCCTCTATTCTTTCTCTCCTTAGGATAAGTGAAATAAATAAGTAACTTAATTTAATATAAAGTGACCAGTGTATATGATAAATGATGGTAAATGACCATAAATATCATTTTAACATCATAGTAAAGTGCTGAGTGATTGCATATATGATAAATCTTAAGAGGTAGAGAATATTGTAAGTGCTAGTGAAATAAAGTGCCAGTGCATGAAATAGCCGTAAGGTGATCCCATAAATAAATTGAGTATTACTAGCATAAAGGGTTTAAAGAAGTTTAAAGTAGGTCTGTATTGTTTGGGCGCCAAGGCTCCTGGCTAGCCTCGCGTCGTCTATGCGTCTGCGTGTGACGTCATAGGACGGCGTCGGGGACTGGCCTAGCGTGCAACCCGACGCACGTTTCCAGTAATTTCATCAGGGGTGAAATTACTGGAAACGTGCGTCGGGTTGCACGCTAGGCCAGTCGGCGACGCCGTCCTATGACGTCACACGCAGACGCATAGACGACGCGAGGCTAGCCAGGAGCCTTGGCGCCCAAACAATACAGACCTACTTTCAACTTCTCCCAACGTTATCGATAATGCCAGACATTCTGATAGCCTTATAATAGTCTAACTGGGCAAACGATAAACGCTAGTAGGCACCAAGGCTCAGTTTAAGAAGAGGAAGTGGTTATAATAGTATAACCCTTTATGCTAGTTATACTCAATTTATTTATGGGATCCCCTTACTGCTATTTCATGCACTGGCACTTTATTCCACTAGCACTTACAATATTCTCTACCTCTTAAGATTTATCATATATGCAATCACTCAGCACTTTACTATGATGTTAAAATGATATTTATGGTAATTTACCATCATTTATCATATACACTGGTCACTTTATATTAAATTAAGTTACTTATTTAATTATTTCACTTATCCTAAGGAAAGAAAGAATAGAGGATCCTATAATACGAATTTCTAATATTGTCTGTTCATAAAAAGGTCTCCTCTATCCACTTCCCAGAACCAAACGTCAGAGAATCAAGTTTTTAATTCAAGCATTTTATATGATAATAATAAACGTTAAGTTTTAATTTTTGAGTTTTCCTATATTGCCTATTCGGCTGAGGGTGTGCACTACAACTATTTAAAGGATAGTTTCTTTCTTTGAGTTCTCTGGGTTAAATATATTACCCATAAATGATTCTCCAGTGATGTCCAACGACAGCGACATCCTGCTCCTCAATCTTCAGCCCTAGAAAGGCAAGACGTCAGCAAAAACAATCAATGTTGATTGAAGCAAATGATCCTCATTTTTGGGTCCTTCTGAAAATGGCCTTTTTAGTCTTGCTTAAAGACAAATCAAAAATAAAGCGGCATCTTGTTAAAATAAACAACGTATTTTGTAGGAATCCACCAATTATAGATCCGCTTAGTAGAATTTAGTATTCAGTGAAGTAGATGTATTTTAGGTGTGAAGTGCCATAATGGTAGATTTAGGTCAGCTGCTGATGACAGGTATACTTCATAGTGGCATATTAGACAACATGTTCAATCTACATACAGTGCAGGAAGAGGTCAAGGAGGCACATATATGATTTACACTGTGTTTAAATGTGATTGTGAAAGGCCACTATGACGAGAGAGTGGTAGATCTCATTAGAATCACTACCCACATACAGCTCCCCTGTATAGGTGACACACACATTTAGAAAGACTGTGAATTATTAGCCCTGGAGACCAACCAGACCAGGGTGCAGAACAGCAGATAATCAATGTAAAATTGTCCTACTGTTCTTTTTTCCTTGTTATGTCACCTCATTGAAAATCAATTTTTAGATTATTTTTAACTATTCTATCTCCTTTACCTTATTTTTTTTTATAATAACATTTTTATTGAAAGGGATACAGAATAAAGACAGGCATTAGGTACATTAACACATAAGATTGTCTGTAAACGTATATACCTTGTGGTGGAATTTCTAGCATCTCCTTTCCGTTTTTTTTTTCTCCATATTTTCCCGTTATTGTCAAGTTATTCAGGTCTTTTAATTTAAGCAAGGGAAGCATGAACAAACAAAACTTATTTACATAGAAACTGAAACTTTAAATAAACAAGTAAATAAATAACTATGGAGATAAGGGAGGAATCACTAGATCAAGTTGAATCTATACAATTATTATGCATACGTTCACCTCCAGTCAGATCGGAGCCTCCAGGCCAGTCCTCGAGTCTCCTCCACTCCAAGCCTCTTTTTGGTTTAGTTCTGTATAGTTATTGTTATAATGCTATCTGTGGGCCCTTCAGGGCAGAGGGAAACCTAACGAAGACTCTAGCCAAGGCCTCCAGATTTCTTGGAACTGTGTAACCGTATCTAGAATAGCCGGTTAACTTTTCGTTTATTGCTATGTAATTTATTTATTTTATAACCTCTTGCACATTTAGCTTGTCTGACTTCCATTGGCTGGCTATGTGTACTTTGGTGGCTGCGGCCATTATCTGGAATAGCTTATTCTGTTTTTTTGATAAGCTATGGAGTTTAGCCCCTAGCAGGCAAGACTCCATAGTTGCTGTAACTCTTATATCAAATAACGATGTTGCCATTAGTGCTATTTTTTCCCACAGCCTGTGAACTTTCTGGCATAGCCACCAGGTATGGGCGTGATCTCCTATCTGTGAACAGCCCCTAAAGCAGTTACTGCTCACTCTGGGATCAAATTTGTTGAGTTTGTCTGGGGTGCAATATATTCTCTGGAGAACTTTTATAGATATTTCTATGTGCGTGCAGTTAGTTGTTGCCCTGCGTAGGTTGAAGAATGATTTCTGCCATTTTTTCCAATCCCATTCATCTCCTAGCTCCTTTTCCCACTTACAGATATATGATGGTTTATCTGTATTATTTGATTTAGTGAATGTGTCATATAGAGAGCCTAATATTCCTTTCGTTAAAGGAAGAGTTTTGCAGATTACTGAGAACCAGGAGGTTTTCGGGGGTCCAAATTTTTTAAATGCTTCACTGGCCCAGCTTCTTTTTTTTAAATAGTTATAGTATTCCCCTGGGGGGAGAGTATGTCTTTCCTCGAACTGTCTCAGGGTCACCAGGCGATTCCCCAGGAGCCTAACTTATCTAGATCTCTGGAAGCCCACCAGTGTTTAGACATGATACTCATGGAGGCCCAGGTATCCTGTGAGGAAAGGACCGACCAAAGGGGGATGTACCTATGTCCAGTTTATTTTTAGATCTGGCCCATTTCCATATTGTTAAAGTTAGATTTATTATGGGGTTTGGGTGGGTTCTTATCGGGGTCATCTCTTCAGGGACCCAAATTAATGCGTTCCAGCTGTGTTGTTGCATTTGCTGTTGTTCCAAGAAGGCCCAACTCGGCTGATGTCTGACTGAGTGTGTCTGTGGTAGTTGGGATAATCTAGCTGCTTTAAAGTAGTTACGCAGGTTTGGGCATGATAGTCCACCTTCCTTGCTATGTCTGAACATTACTTTCTTGGGGATACAGGATTTTTTGTTGTTCCATATGTATCTAAAGATGTTGGACTGGAACCGGTCCAATTCCTTTAAAGAGATTGATATAGGGAGCGTACGGAAGAGGTATAGAATCTTTGGAAGGATGTTCATTTTAACCGCCGCTATTTGGCCGGTCCAGGAGAGAGGGTAAGCCCTCCATCTGAGCAAATCCTCGCTTAGTTTTTTGTATAAGGGGAGATAGTTGGCCTTATACAACTCAGAAATTTTAGGTGTGTTGTTGACCCCTAAGTACTTTATATGTTTGGTGGACCACGCAAAGGAAAATAGGACTTTCAGATGGTCTATGTCGTCCTGTGCCATGCCTAAGCTCAGAGCTTCCGATTTCTCTAAGTTCAGCCTAAGCCCTGATACCTTACCGAACTTATCAAGAGTTGACATCAGTGCCGGGATAGAGAACCCGGGGTTTGTTAAGGTGCATAGAATATCGTCCGCGAAGAATGAACATTTGTATTGCTGCAGCCCCACCTGTAGCCCTTGGATTTCCCTATCCGCTCTAATGAGTTGCGCTAGGGGTTCCATAACTATGGCGAACAGTAGGGGTGAGAGTGGGCATCCCTGTCTCGTTCCTCTCTGTATGTTAATTTGGGGATCTGTGGTCGCCTGGTAACCTCAGGAAGGCTGTTGGGGCCTCATAATATGTGCGGAGTAGGGTGATAAACCGGCCCCTGAAACCAAATCTGTCCAGAGTTTTAAACAGAAATGGCCATTCGACCGTGTCGAAGGCCTTCTCTATATCTAGAGCTAGCAGGCACATTGGAGAGTTGTTTTTCTGCGCTAGGTATTGGATGTTAAGGATACGTCTGACATTGTCCCCTGCTTGTCTATGGGGTATAAACCCCGCCTGATCTTTGTGGATGATTTCTGGCAGAAACTTTGAGATTCGGGTTGCCATTATTTTGGCCATTAGCTTGACATCTCCATTCAGTAAGGATATGGGCCGGTAGTTTTTCACCTCCAGGCTATCCCTACCTTCTTTCGGTATCACTACCAGTTCCGCTTGATTTAGCTCCGGGGGCATTTTTTCCCCTCTCATGATATCGTTGAATAGGGATGTCAGATAGGGGTTTAAAAGGGTTTCAAATTTCTTATAGTATTGGTTAGAATAGCCATCCGGCCCTGGGGATTTACCTAACTTAAGGCTATGAATTGCTGTTCTCACTTCTTCTTGTGTGATATCTAGATTAAGGTTAGTTGTTCAGTTATTGAGGGGAGGTCGATGGTATTTAGGAAGGAGTCAAGGTCTAACCCCTCTGCCAGTTTACCTGACAAGTAGATCTGCTGGTAGAAGGTTTGGAACTGCCTTTGTATATCCCTAGGGCTGCAGGAGACTATGCTGTCTGGCTTCCTAATCTGAGTCACTCTAGACTGGGTCTTCTTAGCCTTCAGTCTCTTAGCTAACATTCTGTCTGGCTTGTTAGCTTTCCAATAATATAGGTGTCTAGTCCTCCTCATAGCTTTCTCTGTATGGGCAGAGAGTACTCCATCTAGTTCTATCCTGACTTTGTTGATCTGGCCACGGAGCTTTGTGGAGGGGCAATTTTGATTGAGTTTTTCTAGATTGTTTAGGGTGGATGTTAAATCCTCCTCTTTCTGTCTGAGTGCCCTCCGGTGCTGGGCTGTTAGTTTGATGCAGCAGCCCCTTATATAAGCCTTGTGAGCTACCCAAATCCAGCCTACCCCTGTATCAGGAGAATCATTCAGTTCGAAGTACAGCTTAATGTCTCCCGCTAAGGATGCTAAGCTGTTGGGATCTGACAGAAGGTGCTCGTCGATCCTCCAGCTCCTAAATGGGGATAGATTAGGGCCTAACGTTAATTTAATAGCTACTATTGCATGATCAGACCAGGGGCAGGAGACAATGTCAGATTCTCGGATATTATCAAAGAGTAGAGAGCTTGTTAGGAACGTGTCGATTCTCGAGTAGGTGCCGTGCATGGGGGAGTAGTATGTGTATTCCCTATTATCCGAGTGCAGGCCTCTCCAGGCGTCCACCAGGCCCATTTTGGCCATTAGCTGCTTAATTTGACTCCGTTTTTTTGAAAAGCTAGAGTCTTGGACGTGCCCTGATCTGTCTATTGCTGGGTCTAGGGTCAGATTGAAATCCCCCCCAATCACCAGTTTGCCTAGATCTAGTGTGCCTAACTCTCTTAGCGTGTTAATCAGGGTTTGGTGTGGTGAGTTTGTGGGGGAGTATAGGGAAAGTAGGGAGATTCTTTGGCCTGAAATTAAGCCGGTGATCAAAACATAGTTCCTCTCTTTGTCTATTCTAGTATGTTCCCGGGTGAATGGGAAGTGTTTATGTATCAGAATGGCTGCCCCTGCTCTCTTCGTAGATTGAGTGGCCATGTACACTGTCGGGTACTCTCTTTGCAGATATTTAGGTTTACACTTGTGTGTGAAATGAGTCTCCTGCATGAAGATAACCGAGGGCCTCAACCTTTTATAGTGCCTAAAGGCTTTCCTCCTCTTAAAGGGGGAGTTAAAACCCTTAACATTGTGGGTTATAAATATGTACTCTGAGCTACTCATTGTGGTTTGGTGGATAGGTGTGCATGGTCAGCCCGGCTACCTTTTATTCCTTGTCCGACGTCCACTCCTTGGTGACCAGAAAAGGATGGAGGCTCTGGAGGGGGGATCCTGGAGCTGGAGACTCCGTCCGCTGTTAAGCCAGGGAGAAGCAGAAAGAGACAACATTAGATTTACATTTGACCAAGTTCCTTCTGTCACATAGATTCTTCTAATCTCCTGTAAGCTAGCCCCTTGAGCTAGGTTTTGTTGGCTGCCTAAACCTTGGCTACTGTCATCTGTGGAGATATAGCTCCCTGAATACATTTCTATCGGTGGTGATCTTTCTGGGCTTAGATATATTTTGCTAGTTGCTCCTTGGGGGCTTACTCGCTTCTCTATCAAATCTAGTTCTATCCTTTCTCCAAAATTAATAACAATTAACCTCAACAACATTTCAACTAATTGAAGTAAACTAGGATATTCCCCATCCATTTCGGGTAACTGGTTCTGACAGGCCCTTCACTTGAGGCCTCGACTAACATATGTCTTAACTAAAGTCTTCAGTGCCTATTCTACTCCCACTAAAGCAGGTCAGAAGAGTCCCATGAGTAAATGAGTAAATAACATTTTGAAACAACTTCCTGTTGTTGGGTAGCCTTCACTCCGATCGCGGTGGTATCAAGCCTTCTGGGGACGGGCCCGTGTCTCCTCTGTGCTGAGTATTAAGCCCCCCCATGGCTCCTGCGGGGCAGATTCTTGTCTCTATAGCTCCTGGGGGGGAGCGGGTCTTCTCTCGGTAGCTGTGACAGTCCACAGTTTTTTCGGGATGGGAGGAGGTGGAGGGAAGTTGCGCTCCTCTGCCGGGAGGTCTGTTGGGCAAAGATGGATCTGACGTAGTACTGTGAGGCAGTCTTCTAAGTTGCGGGTGGTGTGTGAGGTCCCTTGGTAGCTGAAGGTGAGGGCAAAGGGGAAGTTCCACCTGTATTGAAGCTTGTTATGTTGCAAAATCACCAGTGCAGGTTTCATCTGTCTCCTTCTGTCTAGTGTGTTGGGGGATAGGTCTGCATACACTTGTAGGGTGGAGTTATCTGGTCTTTTGACTGCCTGCATCTTCCTTGTTTCTGCTAAGAGTCGGTCTCTGGCTTGTTGTCTCAAGAATCTCACCACAACATCCTTGGGGGCCTCTGGATTTCTCGCCCCTCCTAGAGCTCTGTGGGCTCGTTCAATTTTGAGGACCTCCTCTGGTTGATCAGGTAATATTGTAGTGAAGGTTTCTTCTAAATACCTTGTCAGATCTTGTGTAGTCCTTGGGACCCCCCGTATCCTGACGTTGTGGCGGCGGGATCGGTTCTCTAGATCTTCAATCTTATCAGTCAGCTCCATGATGTTGTATGAGTTCTGGTCTATGGCAGACCTGTCATGTTGCTGTGCTTCTCCCATCTGATCCACCATCTCCCCCAGGAGTTGGGTCCCTGTCCCAGTTCCTTCAGGTCATTTCTCAAGGGTTCTATTGCCTTTGCTAGGAGCTGTTCGATCGTTGCTATGGACCTAGGCGATCAATGTGTTGTTTTGACCTCTTGGGAATCTCCTCCTGATCAGATGATTCAGAGTTGTCTGAAGCTGAATCTGGTGGAGATGTCGGCTTTGTTGTTTTGGGTGGGAAGTGCTCTCGGATGCCCTTTGCGGAGGAGTTCTTTCTACTTTTCTTCATTTCTGAAGGTAGAGATGTGCGTGTTACAGGAGCTGCAGTATTCTTCCCCTTTACCTTCTCTGCTTTTAATTCAATGTGGTCAAAGGCTGTGTTCTCATATGAGATTGGTCATTGTAGCTTGTTAGTCAAGGCCTCCTGTTAGGTTCCTTTCACATCTCTTGGCTCAGTGCTTAACATCGTTCTTTTCAGGTTCCGCCAGATGCAAGTGAAAGGGGGCTTTCAGGCTGATTATCTTGGTACACATCCACAGCAGATTTGCTGAGTGGCCACAGGGTGGCAGCATAGGTTCTCTGCAGCCATGTTCAAGTAGTACTTTATAGGATGTCACAAGAGATTAACTGCAGGGTTGTCTGAGGATCCTAAGTCAAGGTATTAAAATGTCCCTGTTTGATACCTAGAGGGTGGCAGGAACCTCTGCAATAGTAAGTTTGCAATGACTTCTTGTCCAGTTGAGCTCAATGCAGGGTCTGGCGTTGTCAGGGTTAAAGCCTCAGACTAGACTGTTAGTTGCTGTATTCTGCTGGTGCAATGTTCTTCCCCAGTTTGGAGTGTCCAGAGGGGCTAGCTCTTCCTGGGGTTTGAAATCTTGGGTGTAGGTCAGATGAGAGCTGAGTCTGCGTCTGTCTCCCTTCTACCATGTGGCGCCTCAAAATGGTGGCCGCGATTTCGCTGGCTTTTCTTCTCCCCCTTCTTCCTGCCTTAATGGCTGCTATGCGGCCCGGTTTTCCCTCTTGTGGGGTTCTTTGGGCTTATGGAATACCCCTGCTGGCCCCTGGTTGTCTGGAAGGTGTCCTGAGTGCTCCTGGGATCTAAAGAGGGAGTTATCTCCCTGGTAGGGACTGCTTTGGCCTCCCAAGATGGCGGCCCAGTGTTAATGAGGGCTCCTGGCTTCTCCCCACAGTACCTGGTAGCTCTGGTGTGTGTCGATGGTGCCTCCGCCGGTCTGTGTCTCCCGGGATCGGGTTCCTGGCTTGGTGTGCAGAGAGAGACGGCGCACAGGGCACACCGCTGCTGTGTGGCGGCTGCTGGACTTCAAGTGCTCCAGCTCTCCTCCGGGGCCACTTTTCTTCAGTCGGGGTGACTCTCTGGGGGTCCATCGGCTTCCCCTGGTGCCCCCTGATGATTTTGGGGGTGACTCAGGGGGTTTACAGGGCTATTTTGCCCAAAAGTCCGGCGTTCCCGACGGAGCTCTCGCCTCGCGCGTCCTGCTGGTTAGGACGCTGGCTCCCCCTCCCTCTTTACCTTATTTTTTAAACATATTCTACCCCTCATGCACTCACTCTTTCTCCATTATTCAACCCTGCTATATAAAGAAAATCTGCATCTGTTCCCTCTCCTGCTTCTTTCCTTTTGACTTATGACCTCACATGCATATTCATATTCCCCTCACATTCTTCTTACTTACGTACCAATCCTTGCACTTGGTTATTCAGAGAGAGGTCTAAGCAGCAAATCAGTTAAATAGTTAAATCTATCCACGAACTGACCAGAACATGTTTGATAATATGAAGTCATCAGACAAGTCAGAACTCAGTAATGTGGCTGGGTGCCACTGGTGTCTTGTTCTATAAGAGATAAACTGCCGCTCAAGAACAGTGTGTTTGTTGCTAGCTTGGTTGCTGACCACAGAATTATGATACTAAGTGTCTCACCAGTGATCTCATAATACCCTCAGAGGTGACAGCATAATACAGTCAGATATAAATAATATATAAATACTGGAGCAGAACAAGAGGAGCTGTGATTTATTCATTTGTCAGGTCAGCGTTGACGAGAGAAGCAGGACATAGTAGAATAAAATGAATAAAACATTGGTGCAAATGGCAAAGGTGAGTAGAACATACTATAACAAAAATACAATGCAATAATTTTTGATTGTTATTCTATTCTGTTATGGAAATCTATTTATATTTGTGAATCAGTTAGACACACAATAGATTTCAGGAGGTATATGCATAGCTATGTTAAGGGTCTACAGCAATGGGAAAGTCTTATGGTGGGAGGATAGGGAGGTGAGTGAAGAGAGGAGATGTGTAAGTTTGCATCCAAAGGCCATTTTTGCCTCCATACATACAATAGTTAACTTTACTGTCAGCTCTGGGATATTCAGCTTATCCTGATGACCTCATACTTAGTCCTCATACAAAACTAATTTGCCACTGATGTTGCCCAATCAGTATTGTATGACTATCCATTGCATGTTTTCTCTTAGTGTGATGGTCATGCAGGGAACAGTACAAGATCATTATAACATCTATATTATGGAATTTTACTTACCAGGTGTATATTTTAGAATTATATTTTATGGGAAATCCTGTTTATTTGGTTTATTTTGGTACACTATTAATCTGAATATGAAAGATAGTATAAGAATATATGTTTCATGCTGCAGACAAGTATCACAGGAGGCAAATTAACTAGTGATATATTGGGATGTCAAGCATTGGCAAGTGTAGCTATAGCCCTGGAGCCCTACTAAGGGAATGTCATAGGCAATGGTTAGCAGGGCTGCCCAATACCGATTGGGGATGACCAGCATCTTCCAAGGCTGCTCATCCCTCTGTGGATCAAGTTGCCCTCCCAAATATACCATTCCTCTCAGGTCATGTCGCCCCAATCAGTGCCCTAGCCCTAACACCCTCCCCTGCTTAAATTCAGTCAGGTCTGGGGCTATGGTTTGAGCTATGCTGGGTCGACATTCTTGGACCCAGACTCTCATAGTTGGAGGGCAAAACTGAAAAAATAGCTCCAGTTCAACAACCTGGGCAGCTTCCTCAGCAGTCTGGACCTGGTGCTCCATTCACTAGTCATCACAAGCATGGCAGAGCTTCCACTCCAGCCACCCATATGAGTCCTGTTCTCCACGAGTTAGGTCCTGGATTTGGTCTATATACTTCAGTGGTCACTTGGTATTTGACCAGCAAAACCTATTTCGCTATAACAGACATTTTTACAACATAGCTACTCTTACACATGCAGAGCTAATACTTGTTTATCAAATTAATTTGATGGTGGGCTGTATTATTTATGTTTTTCTATGGGAGGGCAGCAAGCACATGTTACACAAACACGAATCATGATCACTTGTATCTGAGTAATTATGAGAGTTAAAGGGCCTCTGCACAATGAAAACAGAAATTGTGTGAAGAAGTTTAGTCTAACTAAGAGTATACGTGATCAGGAAAAAAGTCATACGACTAGTTTTTAAATAGAAAATAATACATTTTGATGCCTCTGCTGGGCCCTGGACAAAATAAATGATACATAGGAAGAAGTTGTGTGTGTGAGAGGGGCGTTTACATTTCTGGAGAGATATGGTTGCATTTCCTAAAGCAAGGAGCCTGCTTCTGGGCCAGTGAGAGGGTAGGGGTGTGATGTCAATCTTTTCCAATTAAGAAATGTTTTCTGCTCCCTCCTTCCTCAATCCTACCTCCACTGAAAAGAAATGATCCAGCTCTCATGAAGTATGTAACAAACACAAAATGGATTGATTCCTTTACTCATAAACAGAGACAACAAAAATTCAGATTTTCCCCCAAAAAATGTTTGTCCATGACATACACATACTTGACAAACAAGTGTCTATTTCTTGAACTGCAATGGACCTTTAATGATAAAACTGAACGCCATTAGTAATATAAGGGATCAGTCGGTGTGTGATAAGGATGTGTCTCACCAGCTACCGGCCCTTCCTTACAATACATCATATAAGAATGTTTTTAGTTTAAATGTATTTGTTTTTTCTATATTTCTGAAGATTGGGCAGTCAGCCAGACACACATCATGATCACTTAGTCCACACACACAGACGCAAACACACAAACAGACACACACACACAGACAACACATATACACAGTAGAGATATACAAAGCGTTCAGACAGATAGAGAGACTGTCATGGTTGATTTTTTGGTGAGTATGATATGTTGCTTTTATGTGAAATGTTTAAAGGTTATTGTGTGTTGTAGTGCTATTGTAATATTAAGTCATCAGTAGCCAAACAAAATGGCATCCATAGCCAGTAGCTAGTTGGTTTCAATTAATTTCCTTTGTCTAGAGCTGCTTGTCTTCGCTGCTGGGTCTTAGCAGCTGGTGGCAGTTGGTAGAGATGTCAGCGGCAGTAACCCAGCAGCCAGGATGGCATATGGACACTTATCCAAGATAGAAATCAAGTACTTTCAGCAGCTTGGAGGAGATGCAGAGGCCGTCAGGCGATTTGTCCAGCGCTATAAGACCAGCTCCCTGATTATCGGCAGAGCAGAGGTGATTCAGGAGAAAAGAAGCCAGGTCACAAGGATGATGGAATGGAGAGTACATCAGGTTGCCATGGCGGAGGACCTGGCAGCAGCTCTTATGGGTCAGTGGATGGCATTCCTGGGACTCCAACAGGGAGGTGATATATATACATGTTCCCTACACAGCCCCCAACAATGTAGATTAATATAAGGTTCCCTTATACACAATATACATAAATACTATAGAGATAGTCAGACCTTCAAACACAAATGTATACAAACACAATAACACACAGACATAGAATCACATTGCATAGCATGCGGATGATAAACTGCAGTAATATCTATATGTAGTCATATCTATATCTAGTACAGTAATGTATGTGTGTATATATTTCAAATTAACATTCCTGCACGGCAATGACAGTCAGACACTTTCTGTTCCTTTTGTTACTTACTTTAGTTTTAGGTGCACCCCCCAGCATCCAGTAGGAGGCAGAATGCACAAAGAGTTATCTTACTATGTACTAAATCCACTCTGGCATGATATATTTGGCAAAGCTTCAGGACTAATAAATAAATACACCTATAAAAGTGGATATAAACTTGAGAGATAATTATTCTAGAAGGCAGCTGAATCAGCTACCATCTACCAAGATGCATAAAGAATTATACCTTTAAAAAATAGATATAATTCCAGAGACTACGAATATATAAGGTGACTGATTTACCATATTACGAAGAAATATCCACTGCTGAATAAATTAAGCAAAGGGTATGTGTCCTACATTGATTTATAAATGGGATTATTGCTGAAATATTAAGCACCGATAAAACTTACAGAGTCTTATCCTATTGAGGCTGCGATTTCAACCATTATAAATCAGACAAAGTGATTAAAATAAAGTGGTTATAATAAAAATGGTATTAACTGACAAATCACTGAGAGACACAGAAATTCAGTGATACATTGATTACCAGCTGAACTTTTCCACTTGATTGATACAACATGTGGTTGTCTGGAAATTGTTACCAGAGAAATTTGTCTTTTTTTTTCCTCTTAAAAAATCTGAGGAATAAAGAATCAAATATGTCCAAAATCAAGTCTAAGGATAAGAAACAGGGAAGTTCTGCTTAACCTCCCTTGTCATCTTCCTTTATATCTCCAAAGGATAAAAAGGATGTCTCTAATACTTCTCAAATGGAATCCTTTATTCAGGGTCATTCCTCTCCTTTACAACTAAAAAAAGAAAACAACTAAAAATCAGGAGGATTTGAGCCCAACTATAACTGAGGAAGAAGAAATATTAACCACTTCATTGCTGAAGAAATTGATTTCCAAAGTGCAATAAAGCAGGAACTAACACAAGAAATTCAAGTAAATACAAAAGCTATTTGCAGCCGCAGAGAACGTGTGGAAAAGTCGGAAAAAAAACATGAAGTATTAATTACAGAACATCAAAGAGTAATTACTTATTCATTACATCTAGAACAAAGGGCTAATCTTTTGGCAAATAAACAAAAAAGCAACAGAAACAAAATAGCATTTTGAGACTAATGGGTATGGATAATAATACATATTCCCATCCAAATGAAATTGCAAAAAATGTTATGGATTTTTATAAAACGCTATATAATTTAGATCAGGATCCCTCATTTATTAAACCCGATATATGGGATATTAAAAACTTCCTAGTCCAAATTAAATTACCTTCAATAACTCCCGAAGAATTAAACATGCTGAATAAGGAGTTTAGTAACAGCGAAATAATGGAAGTTATAAAAATGGAGAAAAAGAACAAGGCTCCAGGACCCAATGGTTTCGACCAATTATAATGTGAAATATTACTTATGCAATCATCTATGCAATATGTATAATGAGATAAAAACAACAGGTAAGTTAAGATCAGAATTATCTGAAGCAAAAATAGTAAATATCCTAAATGAGGCAAAAATCCAGAATTTTGCACTAGTTATCGTCCAATTTCCCTGATTAACATTGACATAAAATTATATGCCCAAATACTGGCAAACAGATTAAATCTTATTATACCTAAACTAATACACCTCCACCAATCAGGATTTGTGAAAAGACGAAAAGCATCAGATAATATAAGATGCTTAGTGGATATTATGTCCTTTGCAAAAGGAAAAGACCTGCCCATACTGACCCTGTCGCATGACGCCAATAGAGTGTTCGATAGGGTCAGTTGGGATTTTTTAGATAGGGTTCTGGAGAAATTTGGCATGGGTGAATTTGCCTTTTAAAACTATCAAAGCCCTTTATACAAATCGAACAGCTAGGATAACAGGACCTGGCTTCGAATCCCAGAGCTTTAACATCTCGTCAGGGATGTCCCCTTTCCTCCTCCTGCTCATCCTATTTATGGAGCCCTTTGTGGCTTCCATAAGAAATAATGTAGAAATTGAGGGAGTAAAGATAGGGGAGGAGTCGTATAAAATCATGCTTTTTGCGGACGACATCCCGTTAACACTTACCAATCCTATAAGTTCATGTGCCAGTCTACATCAAACCCTTAACGAATTCGGAAGACTGGCAAATCTCAAAATTAACTTCCAAAAACAGATAAAATATTTAGAAAATTAAATTAGGATTCTAAGTTAATCTTAGAGCAAAGATACATGTATAACTGGAATTCTAGAGTAATAACTCATTTGGGATTGAAATTTTCTTTCCACGTAAAAAATTATATGAAAGATAACTTAAGTATTCTTTTAAAAGAAATTAAGTCTATAACAGATGAATGGAAATTATTAAATTTGTCTTGGTCGGCAAGAATCGCTACCATAAATATGTGTATCATTCCAAAATTAGGTTATCTGTTTAGATGCATTCCCGAAAAGGTCCCTAACACTTCTTTAAATCATATCCAATCCACTTTAGACAAGTTTATCTATATGGGATAAAAAAATAGAATTAAAAAGACGGTATCTAGCAAAAAATTTGATAAAGGAGGCCTTGGTATACCTCTAGTAAAAGATATTCACAATAATAAATTAGTAGCAAACTTGATAATTCTGAATTTCCAACACAATAAAGCTATTCTGAAAAAAAAGAAGAAAACTTTCTGAGTGAAATTCCAATTAATACAATATTGTGGGAATTAAATTACGGATATAATTCTGTTTAAAAATCAACCAGGAGGGTTGAGAGCCATGTTGAAACTCTGGTTTAGGATTAGACTTAAAAATCATTTAATACATATTCCATCTTTGGCCTCACCTTTAGATATCTTAAGAACTAAAGACAACCATTTAATTTTGACTTACTGAAAAAGTAAGGGTATTAAATGTATAGGTGATATATATTTAGGGGGAAATTTTATGGATTTGGCCATGATATGAAACAAATTTAACTGAAGTACATTGTCATGGCTAGATGATTATGAATCAAAAAAGCTATTATGTCTTAGGAGATTCAAAACACCAATTATATCTAAATGTAGTAAGGCGTTATCTGATAACTCCACCTTCATAAAATCCAGGAGTAAAGTAGCCTGGAAAGAACATTTGGGTATGACATTTGATGCAGCCTCGTGGTCATATTCCTTTGGTTTAGTAAAAAAATCAGCGATTAACCCCACTTATTTGGAGCTGTATTTTAAAATTACTCAAAGGGAAAATAAATCTTCAATTAGATGATCTCTGCTGGAAAGCATGTGGTCTGCAAGGAACAGCACTTCATGCTTGGTGGAAATGTAAAAGTATAATGATTTTATGGTTAAAATGTTTTGCAGAAATATCTAAGATGATTGGCAACCAATTATGGGGCTTCCCCAATTAGCCCTCCTACATTTACATCTCAACCAGAAAGCTCCTCAAGCAAAATATTTAATTTCTCATATTCTCCTGATAGTAAAATATCTTCTAATTAAATATTGGAAACAACCGATAACCCCCTCCTGGAATGAAGTAGTAAATATTATCAAAATCAATCGAGACATTATAAGGTCTATATGCAAATTGGCTGATTTGGGATCGTTATTCAATGTCTCTTTACAGGGTCTAGCTATAATTGGTTGTGTACTTGATGAAAACAGGGCCATTGATGTTTTATATATTAATATACTGTCTTTGAATCTCTAAAGGTCCCGGTAGTTTTATGGATGTTTGTTTGTTTTATGTATATGGCATGTTGCCACATATTTGTATTTGATAAAACTCAATAAAAAAAAGGGCTAATGTTTTAGAAAATAAAACCATACAACAGGACGACTTTTCGAGTAGAAATAATTTGCGCATTAGAGGAGTTCCAGAAACTATTAACTTTAATGAACTGAAGTACTTCATAACAGTATTTTCTGACTATTTGGTAAAACTGGAGAAACCGTGGATAAACATGCTGGATAGGATCCATTGGATACCGTTACCTAGAGACTTTAGAGGAAAACCAACACAGCACTTAATTATTTGATATTAATAGAATAGTATCTGAGTATTTGGAAAAGTAAAAAAGGGAAAGAAAAACAGAAAGAAAGAAAAGTTGCATATGTGTCAAACTGTATTAGAGAGTTTAGCTCTTTTCTTGGGACGTTTAGCAAGGATGACATAAAGGGGGCTGCTAGACTAAATTAGGTCTAGCTGTGAATAATTACAAATATGTTCCATCTTTACATTGGCTTTTGTGCAGCAATGTGTAAATGTTTTTTTGTGTATAAATGTGTGAGGGGAAAAAAAGAGGAGAAAAGAGGATCCCCCTGGCAAGTTCCTGGTGTAATATAAATGGTGATTAAGATAATATCACATAACGTTCAGGGTTTAAATTCACCTTTTAAAAGACAAATAACTTTAGAACACGATCAAAAGGCAAAAATAGATATATGTGTTCAAGAAACCCATTGGCAATTTGGTACAATTCCTTATATAAGTGATCCCATATAATAGTTGTCAAACTGCAAGATGTTGTCACACTTTGAAAGCTCGCGAAGCGAAGGGCCGCATTTGCGGAGGTGGAGGTTCTATGGCGCATCACTCGCGGTAAAAAACAGCCCAGAAAAGTGGGACTTTGAAAACAAAAACCACGCCGCGGGACTGAGACAAAAAAAATTACGACCTGCGGGATTTAGAAAAATAAAAAAATACAAGGTCACAAAAATACAAAGTTAAAGGCCAAAACGCGTACATCAAAAAACACCAAAACCACTGGAAACTCAGAAAAAAAAATTACAAAAAATCACACACAGCACGGGGGGACAGCCAGGAATTAAAGTCAAATTTAAGGACACTTGAATATCGGCTAAGCAGATTTTTTTTTTTATATGGGGCACCCACCTGACCACATTCCCTTCAACAAAATTTTATTTTTTCATTATTGGTAATCTGGGCCATCTTTGTAGGGACCAAATACCACTGATTGATGAGTTTAAAATTAACATCTCTATAACCTCTCTATAAGACAAAAAAAAAACTTTTATCTGTTAAGAACGTTTTAGATAGTGTTCCCAATTATTAATTTTGCAGGTAACTAACTTAAGTGCTTTCTCTTGTTAAGTATGATACGTTTTTCGAAAGACGTAAAAGGTCTGATATCTGGCATACAATAGATTGAAAATCTATAAGCAGAGCTAAGTCTAACCAAATTCTTGAAGGATGCCCATGAAATACAGATGAAAAGATCTTTTAAGCAATGTATACCAAACCTATTCCAATCTCTCAAGAATGGTAAATTTAAATCCTCCTCTAAAAGAAGCAATGGAAGTATCGGACTGGGAAATGGCATTAACTGAGATCTTAATTTATATTTGTACCAAAATGTTAGTCCTTCATTAATTATATCAGAGCCTTCAAATAAGAAATCTTTCCTTAAGTGATCTCTAAAGATCAATGTTTTTATTAAATCTTTAGCTACTAAGCTATGTTTTACTTGCATCCACTTAGAGGGTTGAGAGTTGTCGGCCCATTTGAGCAAGTGTGAAATCATAGTTGCATTGCGATAAGTTTTAAGCATAGGGTAAGCTAAACCACCCTTGTTAAACCTTCTGGAAATGACACATTTTGTAACCCTCTTACGTTTCCTTTGGTAGATAAATTTGCCTATAATTGTTTGAAATTGTTCTTATAAAGTCTTTGATTAAAAAAAATAGGGAATGATCTAATATCGTAATTAAGTCCCGGTAATAGCGACATTTTAGCAGACGCGATTCTACCGGAAAGGCATAAGTTCAGAGGTTTCCTAGATTAAACAATGTCTGATAATTTTGTTAATAATAATTTATAGTTAACTTTAATTGTCAACTGGATATTATTATAGAAAAAAATTCCAATATGGGTTAAGCTATCCGACTGCCAATTATACATATATTTAGATTTTAAGCTGTCTTTCTCAGATCTAGATAACTGGAAGTTTAAAGCCACAGATTTATATATATATATATATATTGTAATTAGATAATCTGCTATAATTAGCTATAATTTCATGTAAAGTTTGTAAAGATGTAGATGGGTTAGATACAAATATTACCACATCATTGGCATACATCATTATCTTATGTTCTAATTTTCCTATTTTTATTCCCTTTAAATCGACATTGTTCCTAATAGAAGCAGCAAGTGGTCAAAGGCTTTCTCTGCGTCCATCAATAAAAGAGCTGAAGAGGTCGAACTGGACTTAGAATAGGAAATCAAGTTAAGCAATCTTCTTGTATTATCCAAACCCTGACAACCACGTATAAATCCAGTTTTATCGTCTGATATTAAATTATTAATCACCCCATTGAGTCTATCTGCCAGGACTTTTGCATGGATTTTTAAGTCTACATTCAATAGTGAAATTGGATGGAAATGTTTACATTCTGGCTTATCCATTTTTTGTTTTGGTATTGTAATGATCAGGGCTTCAGTCATTTCAGATGGAACCTGACCTTCTCTCATAACTTCATTATAGAGATTACTCAAATGAGGGGCTAGAGCTGGAGCACATATCTTATAATATTGGTTTGGAGCTGAACCGAATTTCAATTTAGAGATAGTATTAATAATTTAATTCTCAGAAAATTCAACATTGAGATTCAAGGAGTCTGTTTCTGATATCTGGGGTAAGTCTATCTTACACAAAAATATTTGAATATCCTCAAAAGAGGGTTTATGGCCATTTTATCAAGATCCCCCTTATACATGCCTTATGCATATTCCAAAATGTAATCTTTGACCCGACAGAAGTAGCATTCAAATCAAAAAAGATATCCATTTTTCTCTTCAAAAGAGATCGACTCATATCCGTATCAAATAATGTAGGATCTAATTTCCATGATTTTATAGGAGAATTAGGAGGCTAGTTCCAATTTAACTAAGTCATGGTCCACCCATACTCTTGACCCAATTTCCACTTTTAAAGATTTTTTCAGGGTGGCTATATCAACCACAAAAATAATCCAAACTGAATAAGTCTAAAATCGTGGCTAAAATTTTTTTTAATCTCTTTCGCTAGTAAGCAATACTCTCCATACATCATATAGTTGAAGATTTGCAAAAATAGAATTAAATTGTTTAGATGACATTATCAGAGAAGGGTCAGGTGTGGGACAATTAGCAGAATTTCTGTCCATTACCGGATCAGAAAGCATATTAAGATCTCCATAGACTATTATAGAGGCTTGAATCAATTTCTTAAACTTCCTTAATATTCGATTTAAAATTTAATTTGATTTGATTTGTTGGGAACATATAAGTTCATTATAGAATATTTTTGATGATTTATTGATCTAAATTACATACCGGCCCTCAGAGTCTATTTCCACAAAATCTTCTGTATAAGATAGTTCATTTCTCAAAAGAATCGAAGTACCTCTTGCTTTTTTCTTATATGTTGAACTAAAGAGATTGCCATCATGGCTGCTAAAAGCCTACAGGAACCCTTGCAGGCTCCCGACATCAGCCCTTCCCAATCGGGGAACCCCGCGGCAGTTAAAGAGTGAACCCCTTGTTGTACCCACTTGGCACCTAAAATTACCCCTCTATGCTTGGGTCTCAATCGGGGACCCCGCAGTGTCCCCATATTAACGCTTGCTGCGGGTGTCCCGATGGGACCCCGATGCATTTAAAAATTCAAATCCCCCCCCTCATGGAAAAGAACCCCAACACTCATGGAGTTCTATATACACCCTTGTGAGCCTCTAATTAAGCCCATCAGTCCCATAAGGGTCTAAACAGACCCTTATGGGACAATACTATAAGTGTCATGAGGGTCCTCCAGGACCCATATGACACAAAGTCTAAACATTACATTATTAACCCTTTCCTACCCTATCCCATTCTATTAACCACTCTCTAACTAATGAACATCCCCTCTACCCTATACTATTAACCCCATCTACCCTATACTATTAACCCCCCTCTACCCTACCCTATTAACCCCTACACTACCTCCCTAACACACTAATAAAATCCCTAGCACTGCACTAATTACACAAAATACAAATAAAAATACTTACTGAAAATAAAAAAACCTACAGTACACAAAATAAAAGAAGTCATCTGCAGGGAGGTTTACAAGGCTAATGTAGGAGCCTTCAGTCCTACTTTTTTAGATACAGGCTACAGAATTTAATAAGGCTGTAAGTGTCTTAGCTAAACATTGGAAATTAGTTATACCCGCAATAGATGAGGTCAAAAGAAAAATTCAATATATACTGTACATACGTTTATGATGTCAGGAGATATAGACAAGAATTATAGAAAATGGGCATCATGTTGGTACATCTGGACCCTGAAAATAGGTTAGAATAGACAAAGAGATACGCATAGAGACTAAACTGCTCAGAAAATAGATATTTTCCAAGAAAAAAAGATATCCACTCAGATTATTCACTCAGACACCCCCTGTCCCCTTTTTTTAATTTTATTATTTTACTCTTGGTTGGTTTATTTGCAGTATTCTGATCTGATATATATGATTATGATTTGATGATTATGATTTGTGTAAAAATATAGTTGTGAGAATTGTGTTGATCACTTTCTATTTAAAATATTTATAATGCTAGATCTGATATTGTAAGAGCTAAAAAAATGAGGAAAAATGAACAAGGAGGTAGGAAATAACAAAAGCGTGATGTACACATAGAAGTGTTGTTCAATACCAGAATTATCAGCCTCATTAAATTGCGATTCTGCAAATTTAAAAGATCTATTTCAACACACAGCATATTTTTTTTACAGAAGTTTTTAGTTAGTGAACTTCTATCCAAAGCAAGGTCTTCACTAACTAAAAACTTCTGTAAAAAAAATATGCCGTGTGCTTATATAGAGCCCTTTTAAATTTGCAGAATCGCAATTTAATAAGGCTGTATATGTTATTATGTGATTTATATGCAGAAGACTATTTACAACATTGTTGTTGATTAATGTATTTCCCTCTTGTAACAATAAAAATATTTGAAAAAAAAATTAATTTATTGGCAAAGCCTGCGTTAGAGTGTAGGGTACTCATTCAATTGCAATTTGGCCAATTGAGTAGGGCTCTAAATAAGCATATAACATATATTTTTTAAAGAAGTTTTTAGTTAGTAAACATCTATCCAAAAGCAAGGTTTTCACTAACTAAAAACTTCTATAAAAAAATATGCTATGTGCCTATTTAGAGCACTATTCAATTGGCCAAATCGCAATTGAATGAGGCCCCAGGTAAGGTCGCAGCGCAGGACGGGGCAACTTCATTTCCATAGCAGTAACACATTTTAAACAACACTGGAAATGCATTACTACCAATAGTTAATTCTATATATGATATTTTAACTGTATGAATGATTCCTTTCCTTTTTCTTCCGTTTTAGTAATTGTATTGAAGATACAATATTTGAAAAAAAGAATTCAAAATAAAAATACATTTTTAGCATAAAACATGTGAGTTCTGAAATGATGCAGATTCTCGTGAGACAATGGAAGTACTGGCATATGGTTAACTGCTATAAAAAATAAAACATGATTAACATCTATATAAGCTACGAGCATAAAAGCATTTTTAGAGAGAATCTTAAATTGTGTTAGAGATTGAAATATGGAAATACATACACATACCTGCATTCATATGTACTATTACACTATTGTTGTTGTTTAGCCCTTCAATCAGGTCTGACTCTCCATGATCCTATGGACAGCAGCACTCCAGGCACATCTGTCAGCAATTGCCCCTCTGACTTCCTTCAAGCTCATGTCCATTGCTTCAATTACCTCATCTATCAACCTCTGCCCTGCTGTCCCCTTCTTCATGTGCCTTCAATTTTCCCAGCAACATAATCTTCCACAGGGAATCCTGCCTCCACATGGTAAGCCCAAAATATTTGATATTCAGCCTCATGATCATAACTTCCAGTGAGCAGTTTGTCTTCTTGCAGTCCAAGGGAATCTAAGCAGCTTTCCCCAACACCACAGATTGAAGGCATCAATTCCATGGTGCTGAGTCTTCTTTATGGTCCAGCTCTCACATCCATATGTTACTACTGGGATACCATAGTTATGACTATGAGGAACTGTGAGTATTAAGCAAAAATAGATTCATCTTTCTAACAATAATTTATTTACTGTTAATATTTTATTTTCACAACTTATATTTTCCAAATAAAAAATCAAAAGTCCTATAAGAACCTATTAATTGATGATTCATCTACATTTCATTGATATAAATGTGAGGTGACTCAGTAGTAGTAACTAAAAGTGCCCAGCAGATGTCACTATATGATAACACAAATATAGTCTGATGTGCAATGGTTTCTGTATGTCTATAATGTCATATATTTTAAAATGTTTGTATGGGATGTCCCTCATACCTGGTAATAATACATTGTAAACAACTGACATTAAAAAAGTTCTAGTCACCAACAATGGCGTATATATTATTTTCATAATTAGTTTTATTTTATTTTCTTAGGGTTCATTAATTTGTTTGTTCTACTGACCTTTTAATTCCGGTTACTAGAGACATTCAGAACTGAGAAGTTATTTTAACACTAGTTCTACATTTAAAATATATTATTTTGAAGAACTATATAGTCAAAATATTTTTAAAATAAACAAAAAATTGTGCAGTCTATTGTACGTGATGGCCAACAGGTGGCCCGGACTCACTTCCATGTAGCCCACAGCCTGTTATCTTTACTTGGAGAACATGCTCCACTTCAACAATTCACAGTACATTTATCTATTTAAGGGCCTCATTCAAATGTGATTTGGCCAATTGAATAGGGCTCTATATAAGCACAGTGCATATTTTTTTACAGAAGTTTTTAGTTAGTGAAGACCTTGCTTTTGGATAGACGTTCACTTGGTCAATTGAATAGGGCTCTATATTAGCACAGAGAATATTTTTTACAGAAGTTTTTAGTTAGTGAAATTCTATCCAAAAGCAAGGTCTTAACTAACTAAAAACTTCTGTAAAAAACTATGCTAAATAGGGCCTTATTCAATTGCGATTTAGCCAATTGAATAGGGCTCTAAACGGACACATAGCAATATTTTTTTACAGAAGTTTGTAGTTAGTGATCTTCTATCCAAAAGCAAGGTCTTCACTAACTGAAAACTTCTGTAAAACAATATGCTATGTGCTTATATAGAGCCCTATTCAATTGGCCGAATCGCAATTGAATGAGGCCCTAAAAACTTCTGTAAAAATATAAGCTTAGAGGCCCTCATTCAATTGCGATTTGGCCAATTGAATAGGGCTCTAAATAAGCACATAACATATTATTTTTAATATGTTTTTATTTAGTAAGCATCTATCCAAAAGCAAGGGTTTCACTAACTAAAAACTTCTTTTAAAAAAATATGCTATGTGCTTATATAGAGCCCTATTCAATTGGCCGAATCACATTTGAATGATGTCCTAAAACTAGCAAATAATACTAAATTGTATTCCTAAGTAATTATCTTTGTTATCCACATTTATATTGCAAAATAATACCTTTCCTACAATAATTTTACTATTTTCTTTTGGTTAAAATAAAAGGTTTAAATCCCTGAGGCCCTTTTAAAGTCTAATGGGCTGCGTAGAAGGTCCTTCAAGATCACGTATGCAACTTTTTATGCAATTATGCTGTAGTGAAATCTACCATTTTACTTTCTGAAGTGGGAGGAGACTTTGAATGAAGAGGAAGTAGACAACAGTAGCTAAAGCTGCCAGTGCTTTCAGTATGGAACACTCCTTCCCAAAAAATAGCAGACATAATCAGTTCAGAAAATAATGGAATCCTGCAGTAAAGGATAATTTAATATTGGGTAAAAATTCAAAACTTGTCTTTGTCGCTTATATTAAGGTTAACTATTCAAAAATCCATACAGAATAAAACTGAACATGTACTGAAATTTAACATACAGTACAAGTTTCTGTCTTTCTTGACAACAGACTCAAATAGGCACTACTAGGCGTTTCTCAATAGCAAAAGGAACGCATTAACATCAATATAAATTGGAGTTAACACATATCTATACACTTTAATATAATGATACAGCATTCACTACATTATCATCAACAGTTTTCAAATTGCTTTGAAATTGGATAATCCAGGTACATATGGAGCTGCTTTAGAGAACTGGATAGATTTTGGACCAATGTACAGAACATAAACTATGGATAAGATATGGCAGATAATAAGGGTCTCATTTGGTCTTTGAACATAATTGCTACATCAGACAGATGTCTCCTGTAACCCTTGTAACATAATTTTGCACATATGTTTGGCTGTGCTACATGCTAATGCAATTACGGAGAGAAAAAAGATTGAATTAAACTGAATTCTCCATAAAAAAACTACATTCAATATAATTCCTTGGTTTGTACAGTGAATCATAGTTACAGAGTTGATGATTAATAATTGGATTATTTCAGATTTCTGCAAAAATACTTACCTTGAGTTGGATGTGATCTTTGCAGACACTCTGTTGTTATACATTGAGCACCAATATATTCCACAGCAGGTAAGACTTTGTTTACCCAGTTATAATATACTAGGAAATTGCCCGGCAAAAATGACGGTAATCAAATTGTAAACCTGGCAATGCTGATGATTACTGCCTTGGTGTAATTGCTACTGCCTTGGTGTAAGTGTTTGTTTCTGCCTTGGTTTAAGTGTTACTGCCTTGGGGCCTCATTCAAATGCAATTTGGCCATTTGAATAGGGCTCTATATATGCACATAGCAATTTTTTTACAGAAGTTTTTAGTTAGTGAAGACCTTGCTCAGAATTCTGTGAAAAACAGTTATTACACTGCATTCTGGGAAGCTGAGCAGGCACATGCAAATGTGCCCACAAATGCCTCGCGCTTTAATCCATAAACCATTCTAAACATGGGTTCCTTTATGCCCGCTGCATTACACAGCTTCCTTATGCCCACTGCATTACACAGCTTTCGTGCAAGCCAAGGTTGGTTTATACACAAGCTGGGAATCCTATCCACGTACAGCTGTTTCAAGCTTACTGATTATCATCAGCATGGATCCCAGCTTATGTTGTGGACCTTATGAGTAGGTAGTTCACCACAACAACCTTTTCATATACTAGCGAATTGCCCCTCAAAAAATGACAGCAATAATATTTGAAGCCAGGCAATGCTCTGTGACACAGGCTGTTACATTGGAGAAACAGGCCAAAACATGCATTTAAGGATGAATTTACACAGGTATTCAATAAGAAAACATAATGAAGACAGTTATTGTAGCCCAGTGGGACACCATTTTAGCCAGAATGATCACTCCATCCAAAACTTAAAAGTCAAAATACTCAAAGGAAAATTTAAAAGCATCCAAGAGAGAAAAGCATTTGAAATAAAGATGATCACATTCTTCAACACTAAAAACACAGGACTTAATATAGACTTGGGCTTTCTAACACATCAGAATTTCATGTGATTTTTTTTTTCTTCTTATACTATACAGATTTAGCACTCTTAGTCCCTAATTCAATTGCAATTTGGCCAATTGAATAGGGGTCTAAATAAGCACATAACGGCCCTCATTCAATTGCAATTTGGCCAATTGAATAGGGGTCTAAATAAGCACATAGCATATTTTTTTTAAAGAAGGTTTTAGTTAGTAAACATCTATCCAAAGGCAAGGTCTTCACTAACTAAAAATTTCTGTAAAAAATATGCTATGTGCTTATATAGAGCCCTATTCAATTGGCCAAATCGCATTTGAATGAGGCCCCTGGAGTATACATATACAGCCTTATTAAATTGCAATTCTGCAAATCTAAAGGGTTTTTAGTTAGTGAACTTCTATCCAAAAACAAGGTCTTCACTAACTAAAAACTTCTGTAAAAAATATATGCTATGTGCTTATATAGAGCCCTATTCAATTGGCCAAATCGCATTTGAATGAGGCCCCTGGAGTATACATATACAGCCTTATTAAATTGCAATTCGGCAAATCTAAAGGGTTTTTAGTTAGTGAACTTCTATCCAAAAACAAGGTGTTCACTAACTAAAAACTTCTGTAAAAAATATATGCTATGTGCTTATATAGAGCCCTTTAGATCTGCCGAATTGCAATTTAATAAGGCTGATAGGGTCCAATAAAAACACCATTCTGTCATATTACTTGAGATCACATTACATATAGTACCCCAATGTTGAACTGTAAATTGTGGCCAGTTATTGCATATTTCACAGGTTTGTCGATGTGAATACCTAATCTGTTTCGTGGTTTAGTTCATTTAATTGGTAAATAATGCTATATCCCTGTTCCAGGGCCTTGTAAAGCCAATTTGTTATGTTTTTTTATGTAAAGGATACAACTCACTTTTGGCATAATATAGCCGTTTTTAACATTGTATTGTTTTTGAAGGCTGAAACATAGGCTTCAGTCAAAAGGGCTCCATTATCTTGTATATTAAGACCAGTTGTGTTACAATCAGGGGTGTGTTTCTGCCTAGACCCACAAGGCCCAGGCCTAGGACAGTGCATTTTCAAGTGTCAGCAGGTTGCCTGAAGATGCCAGTGCAGTACATTGAAATATGTTTCTATAGAACTGTCTATATACGCTGATATTTCTGTCTGTAAGTGTACTTGTACTTTCAGACATGCCACATAAGCACACATAAACCTACGATTGGGTGTGGGCACAAATCTGAATGGCCTGTGCAAGCATAACACCTAAACAATTGTTTTTTTTTATATATATAAGCAGATTGTTGCTATTTTTAAAATTTCACATTAGTTGAACATTCAATGTGCAGTATCTCATGGATCACTTACTATAGAGAAACAGCAACTACAATATATAGTTTTTTAATACATTTTGCTAGATTAAAGAAACATTCTTGTTTGGGGAGAAAAATGTCACATGAGCGTGAATTAAAAACAACTAACAAAATTAATATGTGCGTGAAAACTTTTTTGCATGAAAAAATACCAAAAAAAACATTAACTAACTCACCCTGATTTTTGCTAAATCTGTTAAATTTGCCAGAAGTTGAGGTAACACCCCTATAAATCCCTGCTTAAATTAGCACCAAATTAAATGGGCCAATCACAGGCAGCAAATACATTGTATCAATCTGTAAAGCCAGATTGTGCGCCAAAGAATCATGGCATGTGTAGTCCTGTTTTTACCCGGGAACAGAAAGCAAGGAGAAGTCAGAGTTTGCTGTGTGGATCTCTGCACTGTTCTGCTGCTTGCTAGAAGGTTAGTAAAAATTTAAAATCCATACCCAAATGCAGTGTTTCTACTGGTAGGTACACTGTGCCTGTGTAAGCAGCTCTGGGGGCGTGGAAAATAAGTTTTATTTTTAAATCAAATAAATCTGTATGTGTATAGAATGACTCCATGTAATGTGTGTTTCTGATATAGGCAGCGTGTGTTAGATTAGAAAAATGTAAAACAGGGAAACTTAGATATACCTTTAAGCCAAGAGCATAAAATCATTTTTAGAGAACATTTTCTATGTAGGGGACTATACTTGTGTCATGGGGTTCTGTCTTGCACTAGTAGAACTGAATACAGATGATGATCTGAATCCAAGATTGCTCCCATTCCTCACAGGTTTCCATTCATGTTAGGAACAAGAACAAGATGTCTGCTGCCATTAAAGGAAAATGCTATCCAATTGTTTAAAAGTAAAGGCTGTATTTGTTAATTTGTAATATTGTAACACCATTTTACACATTAGTAAAGGCCAACTGTACAATGAAAAATGAAGTCTTATCAAAGTGATAAATAAACCCTGATGGAATGCATGATGCACTGGTCACTTTCAATCTTATCCTATTATCAAAAATTCAAATTTCCCAAAAATGTATTATGTCTATGACTTAAGCAATTGCTAATATTGTTAGTTTGGTAAATATTTGCCAAACAGGTATCTTTTTTTGTACTACAGATATCTTTTAAAGCCTTCAAAAAAAGTATACTAAACGGTCATTGTATTTTTAATATTTTAGTATGTGTTTTATAAAAAAAAAATGATATTCTTATTGTTTAATAAACACATTTCTACGTATATGCATATCATACTATAACCACCACCTTTATATATACAAATTCATTGTGGATGCCAATGAATAGATATCAGATTAATACAAAAAAAGGAGTATACATTTATTTACTCCTATTATTTAAACTAAATTTATCAGGCAGTATTACATTTAAAACATAATCTATTTAAACAAAACAGAACAATAAACCCACAATAAACGAGATAAAAAAAACATGATATGTGCAGTTATAGATTAAATATTTAAAAAATGATTATCCTGTTAGAACATTGAAAATAGACAAAAATAAATAAATTAATAACATAAAAACCTAAATAGCTTTGAAGAAAGAGAAAGTGAATAATTTCTTATATTACCTCGCTATTCCTTACTTCCCCCGTCTTTTTTTTTATTTCTCACTTTTAATGTTGTGAAAAATTATATAAAAGAACAAATACATTTCTGTATTTATGTATATCTAAAATACAACATAATTGTTAATTATTTGTATTTTGTTTAAATTACAATAAAAAATATTTGAAAAAAAAAAACATAACATATTTTGAAAATTGGATTAATTAAAACAGACAATCCCTTAATAATTACGGTATGTTCCGATGCTTTAATACTACCAGATAGAATATACCTTAATCAATAAGAGAACTTACATTTGTGCTCTTGTACTTTGTATCACATGTTCTTAATATGTCATACGTCAGTATTCAGTTATACCATGGCCCTACTATAAATGCCTGCATTCTGTATGTTCAGTCATTCCAGATAAATAATGTTTCCAAAGCCAACACTCAATGCAAGACACACTTGTTGTGTTGGTTTCCTATGCTGTAATTTCACTGGAGGATTTTGATGTAAAAGACTTAAAACAAATCTGAGCCATCTGTGTGGTCTCCTGTCTAATAAACATTAACAGTCATACCTTTATTCTAGCAATTATGAACAAATTAACTATCTAGAGCAAGATGGAATTCCATAAATGTGAGCCAGAAACAGAAAAACCAACATCACATTGCCAAATAACATTGTTACACGAGAGTCTCTGCCAGAACAACCAGAGGGATGACTAAGAAGCTGTTTATATAATTTGTACAGTATATGTGCATACTGTGGGAGATGTGTCCTCTTACGAAGATGGTTTAAAGAACCACCACAGTATATCAAGTAAGTACCAGAATAAAACTATTGGGCCACATTCAATTCCAGGCTCGTAACTCGATTGCAGACAGCCGATTGTCTGCGACTGAGTTGCGGGCTCCCATTGGTCTCCGTTTGTGAGGCTTTTTAATTGCTCAAGCTCACAAGTTGCGGGCTTGAATCGACAATCGTAAACCATGCACTGGTTCAGAGCAGATGAGGGCGGGAACATGATCAATTAAGAAAGCCCGTAACCTCCCATTTCGAAACAGCTAATCGGAAATTATACTGTCCGAACTCCGGCAGTAAAACATGGAGGTTACATGTCATTCAATTAGATTCGTGGGGGCCGAGTTATGATCATACTCTCAAAAAATGCAAATTAAAGAATAATGAAAATGAATGCCACTACTGTGCTAGTCCATATGGGTGGCCTGATATGTATTATCTCATTGATACCCAAGATCGTTTTAACACCGAAATTACACATAAAATTGTATTTTATTTCCTGCCGATTTGCGGGCTTGAGACTGTTGTGCAATTAATTCTAATGTCTGTCATATCTTTCCCCGTTATTTTCAGTGCAGGATTGATCTTTTATTTGTATTTACAGTGCTACGAATAGGTGTTTAACCCTTTTGCGGGTCCTCTCGAGCACATGTAGGATTTCCTCCTCCTTTTGCGGTTACGAATGTGGTTTATGTTTGCGAGCTGGGGAAATTGAGCAATTGAATAGCAATTTACGATTTTAGCCTTGTGAAAGTGACAGATCAAAGGCTTCTGAAGGCTGTAAGTTACAAGTTTGATGGACGTAAGTATTTCAAGCCTGTAACTAGTAATCCCCCCAAAAAAGACGCCAATTGAATATCAAAATTGCTTGCAACCTCACTTACGGGCTCCCGGATCTCAAATTCGGCCAGTTGAATGTGGCCCATTATCAGCTGTGTTTATAAGTACAGGAATCAAATTTGTGTTTGTTATATCACTTCCTGAGAGCTGAATCATAAGGGTGTGTATCAGGGGTGGGGAAGGAGGAGACAAAGAGCCATTGAAAAGATAACTGGATGAGAAATAGACATATCGATCATTCCCTCTCAGTGGCTCAGAAGAAGACCCCCTGCAACCACACCTCTCCAGAAATGTCCCTCTCACACACCTACACAACTTCCACCAATGTATCATGGATCTCTCCGGGGTCCAGCAGATGCATAAAATGTATTTTTTTCTCATTTCTAATCTTTATGTATGACTTTTTCTTGTTTCATTATGCTCTAAAAAAAATGTTCATTGTTCGGTGGTCCTTTAAATGTAAGCACATTTATTAAAGGACCACTATACATCGAACAAAATATATATGTTTGGATATTCTGAGTCTGAATAAGAGCATAGCTAAGTTGGAAAATGTCACAAAAAAATAGTTCTTAATTAGAAAGAAAATCATGCCATTGCTGGTTCCTGGAGGCATTGGCCGTACTTTGTTGGAGATTGGGTGTGTTAGAGAGGCATTATCATTTCTACAGATGCAGAGTTTGTGGTTAATGCTGCAAGCTGTCTGGTTCTGAGCATGTGCTGGGTAAGGGGCAGGTGTCAAATTTAAAAAGCACCAATCATAACAAATCCCCTGCCCCATGCCACTTCACTTCCGCCATGCATCCCCCTCCATTGAAATATAGGAAAATTACAGCCCAACAGACATCAAGGACTCCATGCTAATCCCTATATTTCAAAATTACACCATGTTTAAGAGCAAAGTAAAAATGCCTAGCTATGTTAATCACCCATCCCGAGACATTGTGAGAGAACTGCTACGAGTGACTGCAGCAAGCCAGAGCCGAAAATGACAGCAAACTTTTCAATTTCTTGCACTGCTAAATGATTACAATTTACTCTGTAAGACTTTTACACCAAAATCCAATGCTAATAAGACTTTATAGATAACTCAGAAAATAGGATAGTACCATAACTACAATAACATTTAAGAAACTATTACAGGTACCAAAGACCACTTGCAATTGGTTTAAAAGCAATGCTGAGTGCCACAGATGCAGTTAAAGAGACAGTATTGCACCAAAAACGTAAAACACTTATAAACATGATTGATTAAAAATATGATATTTTATTAGTATGTCTGTTTTATTAAACAACATCAAAGGTAACACATAACCCAGTACTAAAGAGGTTAATATATATCAGGAATTCACATTGCTTAGGATCAAATGCTCTATATATGCACAAAATAAACACTATTACATATATTGAATCTATAAATACAATTGTCACACATATTTAATTTAAATAAATATAAAAAAATATAAAAATAAAATATATAAATATATAAATATAATGGTTTCTTGCCACAGTAAGGCACTTGTTCTCACTCATTATTATAATGATGATGTTCTATTGGTTCCTGGAGCCATTTCTCATCCACTATGCTTGGTTTGGGTACTAACAACACTGAAATCTCTTGTGCATAAGGCTGGATTTACAGATTTCTGCTGAGTGATGTAATGATTAACATAAACTTGTAAAGTAGGGGAAAAAATCTCCTGCAGCCGTTTTTTGCGTATACCGCAAACTATACTGCTCGATTAGCATGGGGGCCAAAGTTAGCAGGAAATGATGAAGCAAGACAAGATGAAAACTTCTATCACTAGAGTTAAAAAATAAAGATGTTCTCTTAAAGTGGTTTTATGCTTATGACTTGCACGGCTGCTCGTGTTTTAATTCTGTTATAACTCTATTTAATTCATATGTATAGATTTTTTTGTAATCTTATTTGTATCATAATTGAGTTACGCATGAAGACTAATATTTAACACATTTGTAGAACTACTACAATTAAATAGCCACTTTGGTAAGTTTTTTTTCTTGCAAACAAAAAAAGCATCCAAGGGAATGACATATTATGTGTTGTGAAATACACCAAACTACAGAACATACTCCCAATTCCTGACTGCCAAATACAGCTAAATTCCTCATGCAATCATATTTAACAAGGCATTTTTCGAGTGGGAGGATCTTCCCAGAAGCAAATAGGTGACTCATATAGGTGATTATTTAAAGGGAAATGGGATTTGCATATTTTCTGTCACATAGTTAAATGTGCGTGTAATAAATAAAGGTATTTTTTAATGAGTCATCTAAAGCCAATAAATTGTGTGTTTTTGTGTCACTCAGTTGTGTCCGGCTCACAATGACCTCATGGACGCAATACACCATGTTGATTCACGTGGTGGACTAAATCCTAGCCACTGGCCCCCCAGATAACCCTCAAAGCCCATAAATATTACTTGTAAAAAAGTATTGCTTGTAAAACAACACACTCTTTAAATTATTATATTTAATATGCAATTATTGTTTGCTTTGTGGCTCCATTTTCTTCCCTGAGTTGGCACTTTCAGCTACTTTCTCAAGAGGATCTGTCCTTGGTAGATAATGAGATTTCCGTTTGTTGTACAGTTTTAACTGCCATTCCCATTGTGCAGATTTCAAGCTTTCTTTTAATTCAAGGTCTCTCCCACAGCAGTATAATTGCATATAAAATATTATACGTTAAAGGATGTGCTTTTTTACATTATAAACAATGTGTCCATTACCGAGTGTAGTTCTTCAGAGTAGTACATTTTATATATAGTTAACATATTACAATTTCTTTGTTTTGCAAAAATGAGAGATCTAAAGTCTAGAATGATCTTTTTAACAACACAAGCATAAATTATACTGTCACATCCTTCAACGGTCTCACAATGGGATCAATCCACTAAGCTATCACAGGAGTAGCAAAGGGCTGTGAATTTTAACTATCCCCATAGGAAACAGACATTGAGGTGTTTTCTTCTCCATACTATTGGAGTCATGTACAAAATACATCTGTAGAGCTCCTGATTGGCTGAGCTAAGTAACAATATTTTATCAACGTGATGGTGGAGAGATAAGCGAATTGCATATTTTATAAATAAATATACATTTTGGCAAAATTAGATTATTTATTTTTATTTAAACAAAATGAATATTTACAGCCTTATTAAATTGTGATTCAGCCAATTGATTAGGGCTCTATATAAGCACAGAGCATATTTTTTTTTACAAAAGTTTTTTGTTAGTGAAGACCTTGCTTTTGGATAGAAGTTCACTAACTAAAAACTTCTGTAAAAAAAATATGCTCTGTCCTTATATAGAGCACTTTTGAATTGGCCGAATCACTATTTAATAAGGCTGATAATATATAAATTCTAGTAAATTGCCCATCATAAATGACGGTTATGTTATGTTCTATTGTGCAGTCTCTCTCTGTGTCCTCTGTTTTTCTCTACACTGTCTCTCTCTGTGCCCTCTCTCTGTGCTCTGTGTGCTCTCTCCCTCTCCTCTCTCCGCCCCTCTCTCTGCCTCCTCTCTCTCCATTCCTCTCTCACTCACTCATCTCTGCCTCCCTCCCTCTCTCCCCCTCTCTCTCCTCTTCCCTCTCTCTCATTCTTCTTCCCTCTCTCTCTGCCTGCCATTCACCCTATCCCTACCACTCTCTCTGCCTCCCTACCTCTCTCTCTGCCTCCCTCCCTTTCTGCCTCCCTCCCCTCTCTCCCTACCTCTCTCTGCCTCCCTCCCTCTCTCTCACTCCCTCTCTCTCTCTCCCCATCCCTCTCTCCCTCCCATTTCTACTTCATGAAGACGTTGCAACTGCGCATGCACAATTGCACAACTTTCCAATCTTTATCAGTAGTAGCTTGTGAGTAACGCCTGCCCAGAATGCACCTCGCAGGCGTTACTCACAAGCTGAAAACTATTATAGTGGATGTATCACCAATGTTTCACTACTTAGAGGATATGGGACTTCTGTAACTCTGCACAATACTGCTGACGGCGCCCCCCCAAAAATGCCACCTTAAATAGGATTTTCTCTATGTACATTCTTGATAGCATTAGCTCTTTTTCCATGCATACCAGTGCTGTTTTTCCACTGCTTTAAATGAGCATTTATTATTATTATTGTTATTAATCTTTATTTGTATCGCGCCAACATATTCCGTAGCGCTGTACAGGGGATAAGGACAAGGAAGAATACAATGTTAACAAACTGCAGAAAAATGGAGGTCCCTGTTTTGAGCTTAGAATGCTTGCAGGAAGTGCTTTTTTCCAAAGCACCCTACAAGATTGAAAACTCGCTACTTACAATCTAAAGGGGTTGGAAGAGGCAGAAACATGGGGAGGAACAGAAAGGGGGTAGCAAGGGTGAGGAAGGGAGTTAAAGTTTAGTTAGGTAGGTAGGAAGGTATGTGATATTGTGAGGTGAATGGCTCAGGTGTGTAATATGTTATTGTAATCCTATATTTATTTTAGTATGTTTATTTGAACAGCTATAAAAAAATATATATATTTTCAGCATGTTTTACAATTTATTATTAAACACAATTCTGGGCTACTCCATTACTGATTATATGTCTTATTTATTAGGAGGGATATAATCCTAAAGGGATAATGTTGTATTTTACTTTTCTTATAATTACTATCCTGAGTAATAAATCACATAGTCACCGGCTGCTAGATCTCTGCTGCATCAGGTGTGACTGCAACTTCTATGGATAGAGAGGGCTACAGAAAACAAACAGGTGGACGGCCACAGGCAAGATGAACAAAGTTGGTAAAATGTAGCATATCCAAATAAGATCATTATTCGTTTCTGCTGAAAGACTGCAACTGGATTGCCACTTCCAGTATGATAACCCTTCCTCTCAGACCTCAGTCCGCGTTGGAGGCATCCATTACACAAGCAGATTATGTTAATGTTTTTTCTCTAAAACCTTTTTTTTTACTAATGGCTTACATATCTGCTAATGTTGCTAGCTTGTTACACGCTTCACAAATATGTGAGATTGTTTCCTAAACGACAATGGTCCTTTAAGTTGTGGAAACTCCGCGCAACATGATACATACGATAAGGTCTAGGTGTATTTTACCTCTCAAAAGATGGTTATCTGCTAAATGAAAATACTGCATTGAAGAATGTCAGGAATTCCTCGGCCTACTAAACATTTCATGGCTCTTGTTATCCATGAGATCCATAAGAGCAGGAGCTTTTACCACTGAGAAGTTGCCAGAGATACTTAGTCTGGGAGTTCTCTGGGGATATATCACATAGCTGGCGAAGTATCTGTGGAATTTCCCTCACAGCTGATACCTTTGCCTCCCCTAAATCCTCCTTGTAAAAATGACAAAAGACAATTACTCTTTTTATCCCAAGCTCAATTGCATTCCGAAGTATCAGCCCCATCACTGCACAGTGCTACATACAATGGACCGAAACCCTTTTAAACCTAATATATCTTGACCTGCCTGTGGAGTGTATTCAATATACACCAAGGGCCCTAGTCACTGGGCTATAAATCTGTCTCGCTCTGGAAGATTTGTGATTGTTTTGAATGAACTGAATTAAGCATTTCCCAAGCAAGAGAAGGTTTCATGGCACATTGGGAAAATATATTTCTTTCTCCCCCCCCCCCCCCAAAAAAAAAAACAATATATATATATATAGATAGATAGATAGATAGATATACCACAACAATCATTTAACTTAGTTTTAACTTATCATATTTTTACCTTATTTTTAGATATTTAAGTGGAAATACAAACTACTATTCATTTTCTGTGTCTCCCCCCCCCCCCCTCTCGTGTGTCTCTTCCCTCCACTCTCTCCCCTGTATCTCTTCCCCCCTCCTCTGTGTCTCTTTCCCCATGTCTCTTCCCCCTCCCCTGTGCCTCTTCCCCTACTCTCTCCTATCCCTTGTGTCTCTCCCCCTGCCCTGTGTCTCTTTCTCCATAAGATGTCATATATATACATATATATATATATATATATATATATATATATATATATATATATATATATATATATATATATATGGAAGTAACAGAGAATCTGCAGCCCAAAGACTGAGCCCTCCATTCTTTTTCCGTGTGTTAATATTGTATTTTGCTTTGTACCTAACCCCTGTACCCTGTATAGAGCTACAGGATATGTTGGTGCATAACAAATAAAGGATAATAATAATATAATAATAATAATACAGTTGAATAATCCGATTATTGCAGTATAACATGATACCTTTTTATTGGACAATCGCTTTATACTGCAATACTCTCTGGCCCTCATTCAATTGCAATTTGGCCAATTGAATAGGGCTCTAAATAAGCACATAACATCTTTTTTTTAAATAAGTTTTTAGTTAGTAAATTTCTATCCAAAAGCAAGGTCTTCACTAACTAAAAACTTCTTTAAAAAATATATGCTATGTGCTTATTTAGAGCCCTATTCAATTGGCCGAATTGCAATTGAATGAGGCCCTCTGTATATATATATTTTATATATATATATATATATATATATATATATATATATATATATAATGATGTATGGGAAAATATTTTTTTTTGCACACATGATTTATAATTCTAAGGAACCAATGAGTGTACAAGACAGAAGGAAAGACTTCATGGCCCTAATAAGTATAACCTAGATGGTAATATGATAGAAATCTTTAAATATAATGCACATAAACACACTTTTTTTTTCAAATGTACTGAGCAAACTTTCCATGGTCATAAAGTATAAATAATGAAGCCTTCCAGCAGAAGTGGTAGGGACGACACAGTAAAATAATTCACTCCTGTTATATACATAAAGCCATTCTGGCAGTGAATTAAAGCAAGTTTTTGATGTATATCTTATGGACAGACTTAATTGGCCTTCTGGGTCTTTTCTATAGTCAAATCAATGTTTCTATGTTGCTATTTGTACTCTATGGCCCTCATTCAATTGCAATTTGGCCAATTGAATAGGGCTCTAAAGAACCACATAACATATTTTTTTTAAATAAGTTTTTAGTTAGTAAGCATCTATCCAAATGCAAGGTTTTCACTAACTAAAAACTTCTTTAAAAAAAATATGCCATGTGCTTATTTAGACCCCTATTCATTTGGCCAAATCGCAATTGAATGAGGCCCTATGTGACTACTGAAGTTGAGTATCTGCTTTGTAACATAATAGCTCATAAAAAAAACATTTGTATCCTCAAAAACACATTGTTACTACCATATTGGTCCGAATATAAGCCGCACCCACGTATAAGCCTCACCCGTAAAGTTCAAGGGAAAAAATACAAAAAAGATAGTACTCAAATATAAGTCGCACCTGTAAAATTGGAGAGAAAAAGACTCTCAAAGTGATCAGCCATTACAAGAAACAGGCTTTTTTTGCAGGTTACAAGCTTTACAGGATGTTAGAATCACTAAAACCGTAAATTGCTATTCAATACAGCAGTCTAAAGCACGAAAATCGGCACCCTTAACTCGCAATCGCGCAAATCTGCAGTAATTTAGAATAGAAGTCGCACGCGTTACAAGCAAAGTTCGCAAATCGGCAATGATTTTTTGACGGTCGCGAATATAAGCCGCACTCTTAACTCGCAAGCTCAAAAATTGGAAAAAAGGTGCGGCTTATATTCGGACCAATACGGTATATATGGCAGAAAAGTTATTTATTTTACAAACTCGTTCTTTATATTATTGAAAAATGATTTATTTTACATTAGCAGGGACCTCTACTCTTTCTATATTAATATGTTTTAACTGTATTGGTATATGCAACATACTCACTGTATTTATTGTATTTGCCCTTGTATATAATGCTGAGTAAAATGTTGGCGTTTTATAAATAAAGTTTAATAATAATTGTAGTAATAGCTTTGATTTCCATCCATTGTTTACTAAAATCTGGTTGAAATATACTTATAAAATATAAAAGTGGTCACATTATAGTGAAACCACTTCAGACATAGAGGGATACAATCTCTAGTTACACTATCAGATAAAGGAAAAAGCTAACATTAGCATAATGTCCCGCACCTGTTAATTATCGTGAAAGACTAGAGGAACAATAATAACTTCTTGAATGCTGATACATATTAAAAAGCGCAATTGCTGCAGCAATAGCAATCTAAGTATTAAGTTAAAATATACTGTGTTTTGGGTGTCAAGCTTCTTTAAGTGTATTGCAGGCATTTTATAGTTCTTAAAGTAGGGGAGGGGGAATTCAGTCCTGGAGAGCCACACACAGGCCTGGATTTGAGTATATCTCTGCTGCATACAAGCGAGACTATCGCTTCTTCAGTCATCCTGATTGACTCACCAGTGCACAGAAAGGAAATCCTCAAATCCAGGCCTGTGTATGGCTCTCCAGGACTGAACTTGTCATCCATGTCTTAAAAGGATCACTGTAGCTTGAGAAAAAAACATTATATGCATAACATCAACCCCTTTATCAAGGGGGTCCCTATGATCCCCCATGGAACCTAAAATTAACCCCATTAGACACCATGATATAGGATGTAATGCTAGGGACCATAGGAAGCCCCATGGTTATAGGGGTTACTTTTAAGTCTCATCATAGTCCATAGAGTTATAGTATAATATATCATGGTAATCCAAAGGAACCCCCATGATATATGTGTTAATATTAGGTACCATGTGGATCCAAATTGGCTCTTATAGCTATAGATGGAGCATCCATAGTGGTCCATATGGACTCCTATGTAATTAATAGATCCCCTACCCAAAATACAAGAGGTGGGGAAATAGGGGGAGTCCAATGGCCTCCTTTTGATGGGGGGGGGGGGGGGAGCGGGGTTTCCAGCTCTCAAAGGGTTTAGTGGGTCATAGGCAGGGGTGTTATTAAACCCCACGTTACATTTTTATTATTTAACCCTTTCATTGCCATGGCAATGGGGTCATTAGATAGATAGATAGATAGATAGATAGATAGATAGATAGATAGATAGATAGATAGATAGATAGATAGATAGATAGATAGATAGATAGATAGATAGATAGATAGCGATATAGATAGATAGATAGATAGATAGATAGATAGATAGATAGAGATAGAGCGATATAGATAGATAGATAGATAGATAGATAGATAGATAGATAGAGATAGAGCGATATAGATAGAAAGATAGATAGATAGATAGATAGATAGTCAGAGATAGATAGATAGATAGATAGATACTGTATATATATATATATATATATATATATATATATAAGGGTGTTAAGGCTAGTATATTGCTTCACATTAGTGGGTGGGTACTATTCCTCAGCGTTGCTATGGAGACTACTAAGTATCAGACTCGGGGGTCTCCTACGGGTATACTTTAGGCAGGCTGTGAGCACACATTAGAGCTAGAGAGCAATGCCCCCAGGGTACAAGTCAATGCGTCTTCCGTAATTTCGTTTTGCAGAAACCATGGAATAGCACCCTACATTTTCTTTATGTATCCCAGCCTTAGGGGAGCCATGTAATCGAGCCCCCAGTTGGTTAGCATTGCAACATCAAAGGATATTTCACTTGCTGTGTTTTTGCAATGAAATGGTTAAGCGAGACATATGGGGAATTCTCATACAGGGAAATCTAACCTGCCGGCAATATATTTCTAATTTGTTCTAGAATAGTGGTTCTTGGCAAGGTATTCCTGCAGTAACGTCACTGAGAGTTATTATTTATGATATTGCCTTAGTTTGCAGAGGAATGGAAAGAGCCCCTGTCTGCTATGTGTTCACTTGTTTTAGCAACTCCCTGGTAACAGTGCAAACTCCGGGCCTGGCTGGTGCTCTGTGCTCTCTCATTCCCATGTAATGTTCAGCCTAATTTATACACAGCACATGCCAGCACTATTCAGCTGAAGCCAGATGTATGTATGACATAGATTATTCCAGCCTTGAGAAGCTTATGATCATTGCATTCTATAAAATTACTGTTTATTTCCTGTCTTTAAATTTAAATAAACAGAGCAATATATAAGAATGATTTAAATAATAATACATACAGATCCACTTTCTTATAATAACATGATAAAGGATCGTATATTTAAAATGGTCCTTTAATATATATTTTTGAAATAATCTGTTTTGAACAACTACACTTGATAATGGATACAAAAATGCATAATTTTAATGTATTACTTTTTTATTGCACTTTAGTTTCCACTACTTCCTGAAATATGAATGCAGACAATGGAATGTGGCAGCTAAAACTACTAGTGCTTTAATTGGGACTAAATGACCCTCCAGTAGGAAGTAAAAAGTGAAGAAACATGTCTTATAGTGTAGTAACAAGTGAAACCAATAATAAATATAAAAAGTGAGAAATCCACTCATATATTAAACATCAGATTTTGTAAGGTGTGAATTCAGCATGCAGGCAAGTAGAGTATTATTTAGGTTTATGTAGTTTCTTCTCTTCCAAATGTCTTTGATGGGGACGGGCAGTCCTATTTGGAGCAAATCCTCCAGTGCATCCATTGCTCCAAGATCCCTCTTTTAAAGATGAATATCAGTACCTAAGTGTGAATATATTTCTTCCAGGCCCTAATCCAGGAGAGTTCTGGAGAAAGAAAGAGAGTTAAAGAGTTTACCTGTTTCGCAGTATATCACATATATAGTTGTGAGCATTGCAGATTGTTGCTAACGCTTGCGGGCTCGCACAGCAAGCCCACCACACTTGCAGTCAATGAGCGGTGAAGGCACTCATTGCTCCCCTGGTGTGGATGAGCGCCGTAGGTGCTCAATCCCTACAACCCTGTACAACGTAGGCAATAAGCTCCAAAGACGCTCATTGCAATGCAAGGCGAGAGTTGAGGCATGCACTGATCGCCATTGGGCCGTAACCGCGAGCCTCGCAAAGCCAGGCGAGCCGTTGCCTTGCAAACTGAGGCAACACGCACGAATTAGGGTTGCACTGCGAGCCTTGCAAAGCGAGGCGAACAGTTGAGGCATGCAGTGATAGACGTTTCCGGCCCATAGGGCCTCAACTGTGAGCCTTGCAAAGCGAGGTGAGCCGCTGCCTCGCAAAGTGACACAACACACAGGACTTAGGGTGCAATGAGCTCCGAAGGCAGAGCGAGGCGAGCAGTTGAGGCATGCAGTACACTCACATTGTGTGAGAAACAGCATTTCCACACTTTTTTATTGCCCCGTCATTTTTGACGGGCGCGTCTCTAGTGGTATTATAAAGAAAAGCCAGTTCTGTCTATATTGTAGTATGCATGCATAGAGACAGTCTCTTTCCTGAAAAAATATGTGTGTACAGGGCCGGATCTACCTTTTTAGAGCCCCTAGGCAGTGATGTGAAGGAGACCAAGCGAGTGAGTATGCAAGGTATGCATGGATCCAATTTTGCCTTTTCTGTTGTATCTCTCTTGTTCTAGTTGGTTACTCTCTAGTAGCCAGTCTATGAACTACAGCATTTTTTTTGGGGGGGGGGTTAAGCCAGGAACCATTTTTTTGCAAAAAAGTGGCGTCCCTCACAGGGAAGCGCCCCTAGGCGGCTGCCTAGTGGGCCTAATGGATAATCCGGCCATGTGTGTGTATCTACAGAGGTCAGAGATCTGGCTGTTCTGCAGTATGAATGTGTATATAAATAAAGACCATTAGTGCGTCTGTTCTGGAGTATGAATGTGTGTGTAGGGAGAGACCATCAGTGTGTATGTTCTGCAGGATGAATGTGTGTGTAGGGAGACCATCAGTGTGTATGTTCTGCAGTATGAATGTGTATATAAATAAAGACCATTAGTGCGTCTGTTCTGTAGTATGAATGTGTGTGTAGGGAGACCATCAGTGTGTATGTTCTGTAGTATGAATGTGTGTGTAGGGAGAGACCATCAGTGTGTATGTTCTGCAGTATGAATGTGTATATAAATAAAGACCATTAGTGCGTCTGTTCTGTAGTATGAATGTGTGTGTAGGGAGAGACCATCAGTGTGTATGTTCTGTAGTATGAATGTGTGTGTAGGGAGAGACCATCAGTGTGTATGTTCTGTAGTATGAATGTGTGTGTAGGGAGAGACCATCAGTGTGTATGTTCTGTAGTATGAATGTGTGTGTAGGGAGAGACGATCAGTGTGTATGTTCTGTAGTATGAATGTGTGTGTAGGGAGAGACCATCAGTGCGTCTGTTCTGTAGTATGAATGTGTGTGTAGGGAGAGACCATCAGTGTGTATGTTCTGCAGGATGAATGTGTGTGTAGGGAGAGACTATCAGTGTGTATGTTCTGCAGTATGAATGTGTATATAAAAAAAGACCATTAGTGCGTCTGTTCTGTAGTATGAATGTGTGTGTAGGGAGAGATCATCAGTGCATATGTTCTGTAGTATGAATGTGTGTGTAGGGAGAGACCATCAGTGCGTCTGTTCTGTAGTATGAATGTGTGTGTAGGGAGAGACCATCAGTGTGTATGTTCTGCAGTATGAATGTGTGTGTAGGGAGAGACCATCAGTGTGTATGTTCTGCAGTATGAATGTGTATATAAATAAAGACCATTAGTGCGTCTGTTCTGTAGTATGAATGTGTGTGTATGGAGAGACCATCAGTGCGTCTGTTCTGTAGTATGAATGTGTGTGTAGGGAGAGACCATCAGTGTGTATGTTCGGGAGTATGAATGTGTATATAAATAAAGACCATTAGTGCGTCTGTTCTGTAGTATGAATGTGTGTGTAGGGAGAGATCATCAGTGCATATGTTCTGTAGTATGAATGTGTGTGTAGGGAGAGACCATCAGTGCGTCTGTTCTGTAGTATGAATGTGTGTGTAGGGAGAGACCATCAGTGTGTATGTTCTGCAGTATGAATGTGTGTGTAGGGAGAGACCATCAGTGCGTCTGTTCTGTAGTATGAATGTGTGTGTAGGGAGAGACCATCAGTGTGTATGTTCTGCAGGATGAATGTGTGTGTAGGGAGAGACCATCAGTGTGTATGTTCTGCAGGATGAATGTGTTTGTAGGGATAGACCATCAGTGTGTGTGTTCTGTAGTATGTATGTGTATATAAATAAAGACCATTAGTGCGTCTGTTCTGTAGTATGAATGTGTGTGTAGGGAGAGATCATCAGTGCATATGTTCTGTAGTATGAATGTGTGTGTAGGGAGAGACCATCAGTGCGTCTGTTCTGCAGTATGAATGTGTGTGTAGGAAGAGACCATCAGTGTGTATGTTTTGTAGTATGAATGTGTGTGTAGGGAGAGACCATCAGTGTGTATGTTCTGTAGTATGAATGTGTGTGTAGGGAGAGACCATCAGTGCGTCTGTTCTGCATGACCCAAGCATGATCCATTTAGGCTTATCTTAAAATGATTGACACCACACCGATTGTTTGGGAGAAAACACGGGCCACAGCTTTATTATAATTTAACCAATTAACATAACTTAAAAAACTTGCATATATTATCCATATTAACATATTAACATATTAACTATAGGGGGAGGAGCCCGGCCACGGGCAGTGACCGCACACCTTGGGCCCTGCCCAAAGCCCCAATGCTTATCTTAAGCACGCCCTGTGAGGTAGGGCCACGCCCACTTAGGCCAGTGGGCCGGGCAACTCACCTCCCGCCACAGAGCACGCGAGGGACTCCTCCCGAGACTGCGATCCCCCCTTGCTTTCCATCAAAGCCAAGGCCCGAACAGCGCTCTCCCTAAACTCCAGCATAACTAACTCCAGCCCCATTTCCGTGAGGTGTACCTTGTCTTTTCCGAAAAAATCATCGGCACCGGCCGGCTCGAATTCTTTATATCTAATGGCGATGAAACCCAACTTCCGGACGAAACATGTCAGCTGCTGGTTAATCTTCTGCCTTGATTTATCCAAACCGACGGGGTCTCGCGCATTCCGCCAGGATCTTCTCTTTATCATCTCTGACCATATCAGGAATGTACCCGGGAACTTCTTGGTCCAGTTCTCCACGTCTCTCTTCATAACTTTCACCATTCTCCGCATGGGAACCGTTCCTAGATCGTTACCGCCGGCGTGAATTATTATTAACGTGGTTTGACCGTACCGCTGACCGTAAGTATCCAACAAACCATCCAAATGTCTCCACCGCAGGACTCGGACCCCGAGCCACCGCACGTGCAAGTCCGTAACAGGAAATCCCAGTTGTGTCATTCCCTCTGTAACTGCGGCCAACCTGTGGGCCCAGTACACGTACGAGTGACCCACAATCCACAGTTGCTTCTGTCCTCCTGAAAGCAGAAAGCAACATACATTAGACTACTGCCTTAGGCTGTACATAAGACCGAAAACGTTCTGACTCCCATCTACTAATAGACTTGACTGCTGAGTCGGGTAAGCCTAACCTAGCTGCTTCGGTAGCAGCCCCGATTCTGAACGAGTGTGTTCCGAACTCTGCCTGCTCCAAGCCCAAACTGTGTAGTGCAACTTTTAGCATCCTTTCAAACTGGTTCTGGGATAACGCCGTCCCGTCGACGTGGATTAACAGCGAACACCGTCCCACCGGTCGCTGCCCAAGGTATTCCACCATACACCCGTAGGGGCAACACTCCGTGCCTACGCGGTGCAACACCACCTCTTTACCTTTACCCCGCTGGTCGGTCTTAGACCTCCAGAGCCATACCACCACCGTGCCTTCCCTGAGGCAGGTATCCACCACTTGTATGCCCCCGGAACCGTATCTACTGTTCGCGACTAACTCCCCTATACGGAACGCTCCGAAGAACGCGAATAGAAAAAGGCGTATGGAAAAGCAGAGATTCAAAGGGGTCCTACACTTTACTGCCAACACCTGCACCATTCGCAGTAACAAAGAGAAGGTGATCGGCCGCCTAGTGTCTGGCCTGCGATCCCCGTTAAACATGCCGCGCACCACCTTGCGCACTATAAATTCCTTTGTAGGGTCCCTCTGCCCCGCAAGTTTGAATATGAAGGACAGGGCCGTGACCTGTCTATCGACTACTGCTTTCTCCTCGGCACACAACAGCAGAAACCAAAGCAGTATCCCTAGGGTCTTATCCTCTGATGTAGACCCACCAGCCATTTTTACTAAGTCGTTCCATTTTGCCCTCACGCGTTTATACGCGGACCAGTCTGATGAGTCTCGTCACCTGGCAGCTCCAAGTTCCCAGAGTTCTTCGGGAATGGCCTCCCCCAGCGTGTTCGCCCGGGGGGCCAGAGCCCTGAACCGTTCTTCCTGAAACCGAGAAAGGGCGTCAGCATGCCATTCTCTAACTCCGGTACTTGCCTCGCCTGGAACCATATGTTCCAGCGCAGGCAACACAACACTAGGTGCTGAAGTAGTCTCACCACCGGTATGGAAGTTGCCGTGAGGTTATTCACTGCTTGTGCAACTTCCCTACTTTCCGTGTGGAATAACACCCGCCGATCTCTAAACTCAGAACCTGCCACCTCCCATTCGTCTGGCCCGGTAAACAGTTTCAGATCAGCGCTGTTAGCGCGCCCTTTCTGAATAATCTCCGACCCATTGAAATCAGACAGAAAGACCGACCAAACCTGTGCGTCGTCCCGCATGGCCCGGGACACTTTTATGAAGTGATGCGGCCTAATGACGCCCGCAGAAGCAAGTGACATTCTCCTACAGAATACCCTACCCATAGGAATAATCCTACAGGCAAAATTAAACTTTCCCATAATGGACTGTAACCGTCGCAGGGTCACCCTGCGCACTGAGTTCCGCTCTCATGTCCACTACCTTTTCCAGGGGAAGACTGCATTCCATTGTCTTGGAATCTATCTGAATCCCCAGGAAAGTCAATTTTGTCTGGGGCCCTCAGTTTTCTTGTGGGCCAGTGGTACCCCAAAATCCATACAGATTTTTGTGAACACTTTCAAAATGAAACGGCAGGTGTCTTGCCCTGCTGGACCAACGAACAGGAAGTCGTCCAGATAGTGTGTAATGCTCTTGTACCCGGCTTCCATACGTGCAACCCATTGCAAGAATGAGCTGAAAGCCTCGAATTAGGCACATGATATGGAGCACCCCATAGGTAAACATAGGTCGATGAAATAGTTGCCATCGACGTAGCAACCGAGGAGCCAGTGGCTCGTTGGATGCACCGGTAACAATCTAAAAGCTGCTTCAATGTCAACTTTTGCCATGAGCGCCCCTCGCCGGCAAACCTGACCATTTCGGCGGCCCGGTCAAATGATTGATCCTTTGCGATGCTGTCATTAACTGACCCACCTTTCGGGTATGAGAGATGCTGGATCAACCTAAATTTACCAGTCTCTTTTTTGGGAACGACGCCTAGGGGGGAAACGATAAGGTCTCTGATGGGGGGGGACGAATGGCCCTGCCATCCTCCCCAGCTGCACCTCATTGTGCCCCTTAGCTTCTGCTACCCCCGGGAATTCCCCCACCGAACGCAAGTTCGGAGCCGTGGACCCCCGCAATTCTGTTGTGCATGGGATCTTAAAACCCTCCTGGAAACCCACTTCCAGGAGGCGAGCCACGGCGCTGTTGCCCGCCGTTCTACCGTAGCGGTTTAGCCATGGCAGCATGCCGGGGAGGCATATGGGCGTCCTGCCCTTTGCTCTGTTCTGTTGCCTTCCTTTGGCCTGGCGCATCTGGCCAGGGGGTGTTCACCGCTGCAGTTGGAGCACACGTGCTTGAACCTGCAGTTAGGGGCCCATTTACATACCCCTTCGTTGTAGGCAAAACAGGTTTTGAGACCTGCGGCCAGGTTGGCGGTGGGGCTCCTGACCCAAAAGGGCGGCCTGACTCGCATGGGTGTCATAATGTTAAGCCAGTATGCTACCGCTTTGTCGCTCCATGCCATAGCTGGCCTAGATGCCAGGTACTGGCGGAATTCTTCATCGTACCGCCACCATGCCATGCCCCCATACTCTTTGTGGGCGTTGCGATTCTCGTCTATGTATACGAACAGCCCCGGGTATTGCTCAGGGTGCCGTTCGCAGAGCACACATGCCATGATTGAAAAGGCCTGTAGCCACGTGTCGAGGGTTCTGGGCAACCTCCTATAAGACCCTCCTTCATGTAGACTCCTCTCGCCTGAGTCCATCTGTCTGGACATAGGCAGCAGAGAGAACAATTCGACGAATTCCCTCCTCCATATTTTTTCCTTAACTTCCTGGGGTAGATGGGCCCCCAGGTTGTCCAGCGCACACAAGACGATTGGTCTCATGGCTGCGTCTGAGGCTACTGCCTTGGTGCTGCTTGCTTGCGGGCCAGGCCCGCCCATGATGACCGGGGGGCCTGGTGCCTCCAGCTCCCCATTGCTTATGCTATTTAACTGCTCTGACCAAGCCCCTCTGGCTAATCCTCCTATCCACGCACCCATCTCCTGCTCGCTTACCGCGATGTTATGTGTGGCTAAGAGGGCCTTAAGGGACCCCAAAAATCCCCATTTAGTGTGTAGCAGTATGCATTTGTCCGCTTCCTCTACTCCAACTGTCTCACCTGCTTCTGGGAGCCTCGGAGTGGATACTGCCAACTGGGTGTCCCTACGTCTTTCCTGACGTCCTGGGGATTCTGACCGTCTGGCCCTCCGCGGGCTCCGTCCTCTTTCCGATCCGCAGGCACAGCTGCATCGGCAGGATCTCCTGCTCCTCGATCTTGATGGCCTTTCAGACCTATGGGTACAAGAGGAACAGTCACTAGCTCTCGGTGACCTGCATGCCCGTGCCCATACCGTTTGTTCCTCCCCTGAGGACTGGTCCTGGTCACCTAAGCTTGCGCGGCTGGAATGGGCTAGGGCAGCGGGCTCTGCACTCTGTACCAGTACCCTTGAAACTGCTTGGGGCGTCGCAAATACTACCTGTGGGTCAGGATTAGTCACTTTTTGCTGTGGCCTAACCGTAACGCCCTCAGTCTCTGTCCTCTGTCGTCTTAAGGGGGGGTGGGTAAATAACAGCCGGCTGTACCTGCTTTTGGTCTTCCTAGCTCTGGTCGGGTGCGCCGGCCTCGCCACCGCCACTGTTACAGGCATGTAATCGATCATGACCATGCTGTCCTGGCTGTTCATCTCTCTGACCACTCTGACTCTTCTCTCACGTGTGGTACCCATGTCCATTTTTCTGCCGCGGCTGCGTCCCTGAAAAGCACCAGAAGCGCTGTTACTATTGGGGTTAGAGGGGACCGCATAGTCGGCACCTTTTATGTCTGTAGGAGCTTTTTTAGGGCTCCTGTCTTTTTTATTACCCCCTGCGCCCCCTTTTTGGGGATGGTAACGGGGTGTTCTTTGCTGCGGCCGGAGCCCTTTGGGCAAAATGACTGGTGGTGGCCGGAGTTCTAGGCCCTCACCCTCACCGCTCTCTCTTGTCTGAGGGGTAAAGGGTCCTGGCTAACCTGCCCCGTATTACCCCTGTCACCCGTGGCCTGGTCATCCACTGGACAGTGGTCTAGTGGCTCTGCATGAAAGGGAAAGGAGACAAGCCCAATGGCACCCCCAGTATTGTCTAGGCCTTCAGCAACTGCATGATGAGCCTGTCCAATGTAATGGGGGTCTCCTAAAGAAGGCATGGGAGGGCCCAGCCTTTCCTGCACCCACCTGACGCCTTGGCTTAAGGCACGGGTCCTAACATCAGCCAATAAGGCCTCTAGGTCTGAAGCATCCATACCCCAATGCACAGAAAGACCCCCCAGACAAAACAAAACGGACCGCGAGGACAGGAAAAAACAAAACGAACACACACACACACACTGATAGGCACTCTCACGCTGCCCCTTATGTGCTTTTAAGCTGGGGTATTCTCAGTTTTAACCTCCTACTTATACAATGCTTTCTGTGCAGGAGCCCTCAGACCTCCGTCCGTTTTCCACAGAGACCGCGCCGAAGTGACTCCCGGCTCGCGAATGCGGCGGAAGTCCCGCCCCCGCCGCTTCTGATTGGCTAAAAGCCTTACAGGCTCCGCTGGGTCACGAGACGCTGCGGGCTGACCCAGGGAGCCTGTGCAGCCTCGGCGTCGACAGTATGAATGTGTATATAAATAAAGACCATTAGTGCGTCTGTTCTGTAGTATGAATGTGTGTGGGGAGAGACCATCAGTATGCCTTTTCTGCAGGATGAATGTGTATATAAAGAGGGACCATCACTGTGTCTGTTCCAAAGTATGAATGCGTGTAGGCAGAGACCATCAGTGTGTATGTTCTGCGGTATGTGTTTGTGTATATGTAAAGAAAGACCATCAGTGTGTCTGTTCTGTAACATGAATGTGTGTATAAAGAGAGAACGCCAGTGTTCCTGCTCTGCAGTATGAATATGTATTTAAAGATAGACCTCCAGTGTGACTGTTCTGTAGTTTAAATGTGTAGATAGAGACCATTCGTGTGTCTGTTCTGCAGTATGTGTGTGTATATAAAGAGAGACCATCAGTGTTCCTATTTTGCAGTATGGGTGTATTGGTATAGATACCATTAGTGTGCCTATTCTCTAGTATATATAGAGAGAGGCCAGGTTTTTGCATGGCGTGTCTATATAGAAAATAGCAATTGTCATTTTTTTTCGTTGGATGTATGGGGCATAGTGCTCATAAAACTGAAACATTTCACTGACGCTGCTACCATTGGATTCAATAACAGTACTACTAGTAAATGATGCATTACTTGAAAAGAGGATCTTATGAGGATTGCTTTGCCTGAAACTCAGCAGGCTGGCATAAGGAATAGTATGAATCTCTAAGGAGAGATAGAAGATCACTAGAAATAAGGTACTGAAGATTCTGGCTCCTGGTGGCTAAAGTGTTGTCCAACATATTTCTCAGAATCCCTTACTGCTTTTTCAGGGGAGGACCAAAGTGGCCGGGGGTATAGCTTGATATGCTTCTTAGTATATCTTACTGTTTCTTCAGGGGAGGACCAAAGTGGCTGGGGGTATAGCTTGATATGCTTTTTAGTATATCTTACTGTTTCTTCAGGGGAGGACCAAAGTGTCTGGGGGTATAGCTTGATATACTTCTTAGTATATATTACTGTTTCTTCAGGGGAGGACCAAAGTGGCCGGGGTATAGCTTGATATGCTTCTTAGTATATCTTACTGCTTCTTCAGGGGAGGACCAAAGTGGCTGGGGGTATAGCTTGATATGCTTCTTAGTATATCTTACTGTTTCTTCAGTGGAGGACCAAAGTGACTGGGGGTATAGCTTAATATGCTTCTTAGTATATATTACTGTTTCTTCAGGGGAAGACCAAAGTGTCTGGGGGTATAGCTTGATATGCTTCTTAGTATATCTTACTGCTTCTTCAGGGGAGGACCAAAGTGGCCAGGGTATAGCTTGATATGCTTCTTAGTATATCTTACTGCTTCTTCAGGGGAGGACCAAAGTGGCTGGGGGTATAGCTTGATATGATTCTTAGTATATCTTACTGCTTCTTCAATGGAGGACCAAAGTGGCTGGGGGTATAGCTTGATATGATTCTTAGTATCTCTTACTGCTTCTTCAGGGAAAGGCCAAATATGTTTCTCAGTATCACATACGGCTTCTTCAGGGGCAGTGCCAAACTGCAGGGGGTATAGCATAACATGTATTTCATTATCTCATTCTATGATGCTTCAAAGGGAAGTTCCTCGGAGGTGTCCTATAGTGAAGTATGAGTCAACAGGTCAGGTGATGTCTGTAACTTGGTTTCAGATATATACACAGAAAAGATGGGTTTGTGAGGTGCATCTGAAGTACCAAAAATTAACAGTTTGGATGACATTCATGGAAAAAATAAGTGTATATTATATCACCTGAAAAAAATGTTGTAGTCAATAAGTATTCATCACATCAGCAAAATGTATGTTCTTATTTCTGTTTTGCAACTATAAATTTGGCAGTTATAGCAAGGTGCAAATAACAATGAATAGCAATGGTCACCCAGCTGTCATGACCTCTCTCTACCTGCTCACCGTGACATTGCCTGATCAGATTCATCTTGTGATCTTTTGAAGAGTTCCCAAGGTCATATTGGTCATAATATAATAATGGCTCTTTCATGATACATATAATATCCTCCAGTATTTGACCTTCAAGTGACTTATTCACAAGAGCCCAGTATTATTTAATCCAGAAGTTCCTAAAGTGTGGTCATCTGGCCTACAGTGGCACTTGAGTCCCAAACATCTTAAACAGTTTGATAAAAATGCAAAAATAAAAAAGGGGAGTACAAAAGTGTATGAATAGTATTTTTATTGATTTAAGATAACAAGATACTTTAGTCAAGCGCATTGCAACTTAGAGTAGGACAACGACATTGCAATAATGTAATCTACACATATATTATTATTATTATCCTTTATTTGTTATATACCAACTTCTGTAGTAACTTATTACAACTTTGAGTGGAAGAGTTAGTTAACTGAGCTTGAATGTTGGGAATTTTAAGTCCTACATTTTTCCTAGTGACTTTATCTAATGAGATTATTTTCCAAAGAGGAGTGAAAAACTATAAGAGTATGCCCAGCTGGCGTAGATCATAACAATGAAAAGACTTTGGCAGTTAAAAGCGTCTGTGACTACTATGATTTATGTCACCAAACTTGTAAGCTCAAGACTTAGACTTCCACTCCTTTTTTTATCTATAGATAACTTGAGACAACGCTCAGCAATACCCTCAGCAATTTTTAAGTAGTTGGGAAAAAAAATGTGAATCATAGGCTTAGTATCTAATAAATCTTATCTCCACTTTTCATGAACTGCATAAAGTTCAGATTCAAAAGATTTGCACATGAGCACACCTGGTCCAACAACTTTGACCCCTTCCAGATTATATACTATGATTTCTCCTTATTCATTATGTTAATCCCCTGCAGATATAACTCATTATGGAGTGGTCTACCCCAAAATTAATTAAATCTGTCTCTTATTGGAGCAGCATGAATATTGATATGTTAGTGCAAAATAATCAATAATATGCAACAAAATAGGGTGTGCATTTCCCCTTAAAGGACCACTGCAAAATGAGAAATAAATATGTTTGAAAGCTTTCAGTCTTACTAAGAGCATTATTTATCAGGAAAAAAGTTATACAGATATTTTTTTATTAGGAAAACATGTAAATTGTGATGCCTCTGCAGGACCCTGGTGGGATCGGTTATACATTGGTGTAAGTTGTGTATGTGAGAGGGGAGTTTACATTTCTAGAGAGCTGAGGTTCCATTTCTTATGCAAGGTGTCTGTTTCTGGACCAATGAGGGGGAAAGGGTGTGGTGTCAATTCCAATATCATCCAGTGACCAAACAATGGCTCTAGACTGCTGCCAGTTCCCTCCTGCCTCAGTCCTTCGTCTACTTCTAACTACAAACACCTCCGCCCATCATTTAGGTCTCAGGATGTGATGTAACAACCCCAAAATGGATTCATGTACTCATAAAAAGAGTCTTCAAAATTTCTGATTTTCTAAAGACAATTGTATGTCCATGGCTTACACAGCTGCTAATATTTTTAAATTGGTTCATACTTGACAAAAAAATTATTTTCTCTTGAACTACAGGGGTCTTTTAATTATGTAATGCATTGTCTTACACAGAAATCTGATTCACAGGCATTACTGCAAATAGTGGTAAGATTGGGCAAACCTTCACGCAGAGAGAAACAGCCTTATGTAATGTGTTAATATTATTAAATGCAGAGATGCTAGTAGGAAATTTGGGAAAGTATGAGTTTACAGAATATTGTTCTGTTTTTTTGGAACAAGTATCAGGTAGATTGCGTTTGGGATAAGATATGTTTTGAATAATTAAGTGGTGGTCCCTGTTTTACTTTGAAACAGAGAACCCTCCATGTCACTTTAAATATTAAAATAAACTACTTAAGTGCATAATTAAACATAATTTTATGAATAAATGCCTAAAAGTTTATTGAAACCTTTCAAACAGTCCCTGTAGTTTATGCATACAACATTTCTATAGTACTAGGTGTGCTAGCATTTTAGCAACATGGAGTATGGTACATAGAACAACTATTTCTATTACCAATAATCTCAAAGCAGTACAAAACAACTATTATTAAATATTGACATATCCTGTCTGCAGTCTGTAATATTGGATACCTGATTATTGAACCAGTATTTTGTTATGAGTGAAATAAAAATGTAAAGGATGAACAAGGACATACTCTGGTCCACGGCATTTGTGTACTCCTCAGGGATCATGGCAGACTAAGAAGAATGATTTCCTCTGTATATGTAGGGAGAATAAAAGTGTATGAGCTACAGGAGGCAAATTGGTTAAGTATCTTTAGCATATCACATGACAAAAATCATTAATTTGTACTTGTCCTAAGTTATATGTGGGGATGACCAAATATAGGTCGACTATTAAGAGAGCATATACGGGGTCAATCCTTTATGTTCTTCTCATAACATTTATATGCCAGGACTGAATGTTGGTGAATTAGCATGGTCTATAAATTGTACAGTGCCTTTCAAAAGAATTCACCCCCCTTGACTTTTTACATATTTTGTTACATTACAGCCTTAAGTTCAATGTTTTGTTAATCTGAATTTTATGTGATGGATCAGAACACAATAGTCTAAGTTGGTGAAGTGAAATGAGAAACATATATGCATAAAATATTTTTTTAGAAATTGGCATGTGCGTATGTATTCACTCCCTTTGTTATGAAGCCCATAAAAAGCTCTGGTGCAACCAATTACCTTCAGAAGTCACATCATTAATGAAATGATGTCCACCTGTGTGCAATCTATGTGTCATATGATCTGTCATTACATATACACACCTTTTTTGAAAGGCCCCAGAGGCTTCAACACCTAAGCAAGAGGCACCACTAACCAAACACTGCCATAAAGACCAAAGAGCTCTCCAAACAAGTAAGGGACAATGTTGTTGAGAAGTACAAGTCAGGGTTAAGTTATAAAAAAATATCCAAATATTTGATAATCCCCAGGAGCACCATCAAATCTATCATAACCAAATGGAAAGAACATAGCACAACAGCACATCTGCCTAGAGACAGGAGCCCACCAAAACTCCTGGACACAGAGACTTAAGGTAACCCTGGAGGAGCTGCAGAGTTCCACAGCAGAGACTGGAGTATCTGTACATAGGATGAAAATAAGCCGTACGCTCCATAGAGTTGGGCTTTATGGCAGAGTGGCCAGAAGTAAGCCATTACTTTCAGCAAAAAACAAAATGGCACATTTTGAGTTTGCGAAAAGGCATTTGGGAGACTCCCAAAATGTATGGAGGAAAGTGCTCTGGTCTGATGAGACTAAAATTAAACTTTTCGGCCATCAAAGAAAATGCTATGTCTGGCGCAAACCCAACATATCACATCACCCAAAGAACACCATTTTTCAGCAGCCGGGACTGGGAAACTGGTCGGAGTTGAGGGAAAGGATGTGATTTGAGGCTAGGATGGAGGTTCACCTTTCAGCAGGACAATGACCCCAAACACACTGCTAAAGCAACACTTGAGTGGTTTAAGGGAAAACATGTAAATGTGTTGGAATGGCCTAGTTAAGCCCAGACCTCAATCCAATAGAAAATCTGTGGTCAGACTTAAAGATTGCTGTTCACAAGCGCAAACCATCCAACTTGAAGGAGCTGGAGCAGTTTTGCAAGGAGGAATGGAATCTCAGTGGTAAGATGTGGCAAGCTCATAGAGACTAATCCAAAGTGAGTTGGAGCTGTGATTGCCGCAAAAGGTGGCTCTACAAAGTATTGACTTTAGTGGGTGAATAGTTATGCACATTGACTTTTTCTGTTATTTTGTCCTATTTGTTGTTTGCTTCACAATATATATAAAAAAAAAAAAAACATCTTCAAAGTTGTGGGCATGTTCTGTAAATTAAATGATGCAAATCCTCATACTATCCGTGTTAATTCCAGGCAACAAAACACAAAAAATGCGAAGGGGGTGAATACTTTTACAAGGCACTGTATGTATGTTAGTTTTAAAATTCAATCTTCTGCTGTTCATCCAACTAATTACATTTATTTTAATGCATTTTTATTAACAAAGGTATTGATTTTCACTAATAAATGCAATACTATGGCTGCAACAGAGACTTCAAAGGTGTCTGTGAGAGAGGGATCACAACAAAACAGCTGCTGTAAGCTAGCAGGCATATACAATAACTGTAAACAAACCTACACCCAAGAATCAATGATGTAATGCTGCCACCACCAAAGCATTTTAAGATGTATAAGCCTGTGGCAGCATTCACTTACCCAGAACTATAAAAGATATACAAGATCATGATTTGGTCACAAGGGAAAACTTAATCACATTACTGCATCTCTACAGTAATGTGATTAAGAGACAACTTAATAAATTAACTTTTTATGTATATTATGTATATAGTATATCTGAACAAGAATATAAAAATGTATGCATATAATATTATTATTATTATTATTATTATTATTATTATTATTAATAAAATAAAATAGGAATACCAACAAAGAAAATATTTTAGTTCAGTTATAATTACCAGGCAGGCTATGTATTAGGTGGATGTTCAGTGGATAATTTTTGGTCATGAATTTAGCATACTTGTACTCTGTGCTGATTCCCCATGCAAGACAAAAATATAAGCCTTTATGTAAAAAAAAAAAAATGATTTTGGTGTAGTCTCACTCCTCCCCTCCCTGTTGCTGTGATTCTTATCATACCAGAGGCTTCTTTCTGAGTTGGTAACAAGATCTATAGAACATACTACTTAGCTATTGTTCATTCTCAGGTGAGCACCTCTACTTTCTTTTGCTTAGTATACTTAACCACCTAGCTGCAGCAAGATTTTTTTAAAATTTTATGTATTGGAATACAGCAAAACTTGTTTATGATTTATTTTTGCTCAGTCGCTCACACTTGCATACAAATGCTACAAGGATTAGATATTCTTTGCTCACCTGGAGAAAGTGGTGCATGGGCAACATGGACAATGAGTCTTATTTGAATAATGTCATAAGGTTGTTTCTAATAAGGCAATTAGGTGTTGTATTAACTTTCTTGCCTCTGATGAAAGTATATGTTAGGGCTGCTGAAACATCAGGAGAATAATGCTATAATCAATAATTTGTTTATACAAAAATTGTCTATGGCGTGCCAAGGCATCTTGAAGCAGTGGTGTAAATCTTTTTTTTTTCATTATTTGGTGATTATTGACAAGTTATGGTGAAAATAATTTTCTATAGTCTCTTTTTACAAATGTCTATGGAAGGGACATATTTGACTGAAAGCTTTAAAACCTAGAGATAGATGACGTGATTCTGGGAAAGGTACACAAACCTGCAGATCTCAGTTTACAAGTTAGAACACAGGGATTGAGGAGCTCCTTCTAGGATAATATGCAAAGACCAGTCACACACATAGGAGCTCCTTCTAGGATACTATGCAAGACCAAATACAGGCACACATACACACACACAGAGGAGCTACTTCTAGGATAATATGCAAAGACCAAACACACACACACACACACAGAGGAGCTCCTTCTAGGATAATATGCAAAGACCAAACACACACAGAGGAGCTCCTTCTAGGATAGTATGCAAAGACCAAACGCACACACACACACAAAGGAGCTCCTTCTAGGATAATATGCAAAGACCAAACACACACACACACAGAGAAGCTCCTTCTAGCATAATATGCAAAGACCAAACACACACACACAGAGGAGCTCCTTCTAGGATAATATGCAAAGACCAAACACACACACACACACACACAGAGGAGCTCCTTCTAGGATAATATGCAAAGACCAAACACAGGCACACATACACACACACACACACACACAGAGGAGCTCCTTCTAGGATAGTATGCAAAGACCAAACACACACACAGAGGAGCTCCTTCTAGGATAATATGCAAAGACCAAACACAGGCACACATACACACACACAGAGGAGCTCCTTCTAGGATAGTATGCAAAGACCAAACACACACACACAGAGGAGCTCCTTCTAGGATAATATGCAAAGACCAAACACAGGCACACATACACACACACAGAGGAGCTCCTTCTAGGATAGTATGCAAAGACCAAATGCACACACACAGAGGAGCTCCTTCTAGGATAGTTTGCAAAGACCAAACGCACACACACAGAGGAGCTCCTTCTAGGATAGTATGCAAAGACCAAACACAGGCACACATACACACACACAGAGGAGCTCCTTCTAGGATAGTATGCAAAGACCAAACACACACACACAGAGGAGCTCCTTCTAGGATAATATGCAAAGACCAAACGCACACACACAGAGGAGCTCCTTCTAGGATAGTATGCAAAGACCAAACACACACACAGACAGAGGAGCTCCTTCTAGGATAATATGCAAAGACCAAACACACACAGAGGAGCTCCTTCTAGGATAATATGCAAAGACCAAGATCCTGGCATACACACACTCATAGAGAAAGCTCCTTTAACACAACAATGTGATGCACCTAAAAATACTCTGTAGCATATTAGCCTGGCCATATACTAATCAATGATCCAGCCCTCAACTACCACATCGAATAGTCCAAAGTTGTAGCAGTGTTTATCCTCTTTCTTTTGAGCCTTCATTCAGATGGTACATGGAAAGATAAGAGTACACAGAAACACTTCTCTAATAACCGCCAAATCGCTGACATAAATAAAAGAAATGCACTCACCTAGAACAATGTAAAAACAAATATTACACACTCTCTTGTGTGTTCAACTTAATAGCAAACACCTCCACTATAATTTCTTCCAGCTGTTAGTCCTCTTCCACAATTTGATTCCATCAATAGATCCATTATAATCTGCTTTACTTGAAAGCTGAAATATTCTTTGCATAAAAACAATTATTTCCCCAGTCTCCCGTTGTGGCCTCTGGTTCAAGGGTCTTTCCGCCACAAATTTTGGCTAATACGACAAATAGGCCTTCTACTGGAGGGAGGGGGTTGCCCAGGTAAATAAAACCATTTTTCAACCAACTTAGGCTCTGTCAGTAAGGTACAATTGATCTTCCTAGGCACAGTAGGAAGGGTGTTCAACTATAGCCCCAGTAACTTTGATTAGTTTGGTTCTCAGACGCAGCAGCAAAGAACATCTAGGATTTGAATATGTTATAGTGCTCAGATTTGAATACCCTATGGATTATAGTGGGATTTAAACATGGACACCTTGATCACTGTGCTCAGGAAGATAAGCAAAGTTTTAATGACAAGGCCCAAGATGGCTGAAGCAGAAGTCTGAGATTAGCTTGTTTGCCCACTCGTGAGAACTCCCTGGGATTTCTGTAATGAACAATTCATTTTAATGGGACCAGAGGGATTTATTCATCTATTTTATCTATTTCACATTTATATAGCGGTTTTATCTAAAGTTATATAATAAAGGGTATATTATAACATAGCTTTCATTTTTATGATAGCATTGGTTGAAGGGTCAATTACAACACAGATTTAAACATAAAGATACAAAAGGAGTAGTAGGCCCTGACCTGAGCAACAGTCTAGGATATATGGTACGGTTATCCAACTTCTGTGTCTGGAAAGGGTGTAGATATCAATCTCAATTGTATCCTAAAATCTAACAAAGATTCCCTTCTCCCTCACTCCACTCAGGATGTGATTTAACAAATACAAAATAGATTCCTGTACTCATAAACTTCAAAAATTTAGTTTTTCTAAAATGTGTTATGAAAGTATGACACAGCTGCTAATGTAGTTTGGTACACACTTGACAAACAAGTGTCCTTTTTCTTAAACTATGGTGGTCCTAATCCTCCATTGTCCTGGTTGAAATGCTTTCTTAAAAACAATATTGTTTCAAACATTATTATATATGGCAAAAATAATAATAGGTCAATCTAATATTGCTCCAGGTTACCCACCCTGTCTAATACATGTTATTTCAGTTGAAAATGTTCTCTTTACAGTAGCGTTATGGACAATTAGAAAAGCAGAGAGGGGTAAAGCATTAGCCATTAATAAGGTAAGCCATGTTTTTATATTATATATTCTGGCTAAAGTTTTGCTGCTGTTTACACATGTATTTTTAATGTTAATTAATGGTGAACTAAAATAGATTTACCATGAAAAAGCGCGTACACTGGCACTTTAATTCTCAGTGCTACTGGAGATAATGTTTTTTGTATTTAAAGTTATTTGAATTTTTACACAGAACATTAATCGGTAGAAGAGGACAGTTTGCAGAACAGGAATAGCAAGTAAAGAGCTATTACATGACTGCTGGGTTTATTACTTATTGGTATAATAAGACAAGGTGGATATTTTAGGCATGTCTGGTTATGCTGGGTGATTATTATCAAGTCAAACAAGGAAGTGCTCTATTTTTCAGGTTAATTGTGTCATGGGAGGTGTGAGAGGTACTTGAGTTGCCCAAGTGTGTCCCTTGAAGTAAATGAAGCACCCATAAGACTGGGCAGAGTACAAAATGGTCTGCGATGGCTGAGAGATAATCAGGGAATATGGAAAGTCATAGAGTGCAAGGGGAGTTACTAAGGAAAGGTAAAAAGGTAGGGAGAAACAACACACATTGAAACTTGCAGACAATTTGCAATATAGAATGGCCAATTCTTAACTAATTAGTGTTCATGACCTGCATATTTGAATATTAATACAACTACTGAACCCTGAATAACTGAGGAATGGTTCACTTTAGGAAAAGATGGCTAATACAATTTAAATCAAAAGTGATTCTGAAAAAACATATACATGAAAAAAAAAGGGTACAATATATATATGGAAATAATTATAATTGATATCATATGGAAAAGTACATCAAATCCACATTATTATTATTATTATTATCATTTATTTGTAACACGCCAACATATTCTATTAATGGGTTAAGTTCAAGGCAAAAACAATAGCAATATTAACGCGTTGCAAAGGATTGAAGGCCCTGTTTTTGAGCTTAGAATCCAGTATCCAAAGTGCTTTCTCCAAAGCACCTTGCAAGATTGAAAACTCACAAACTTACAATCTAAAGGGTCTTACAATGTTGAGATATAACACCTTTCATTCTTAGTTATTATTGATCCTACAGTAAAAAGAGGTTTGTTAAGTTGGTGTATAATATTCATGAACATATTTACTACAGAGCATAATGACAAAAACTGTGTAATTATTAAAATCATTCAAACCATATAACCCACTGCTATTAATTGTTATGAGTGTCAGTGCTAGAATAAACATAGATGAGATTTGGGGAACCCTCACAGTAAACAACCTTTTGAAGGAGGCAACTGGTGTCAGATAAGGCTATGTTTAATTATATGATATGGAAGAAATGTTAGTACCCCCCATCCATTAAATAATTATAATTGATATCATATGGAAAAGACAGAAAGTATGTATGACTAGACATTTTGTAGTCTACTGGATATTAAGGTAGGAAATATTTTATTTTAATAAACAAGCCCCCAATCTCTTTGCAACAGAAGATGTGGAAAGGAGGAAAGGACTTCTTTTGGACACCCATTGTTTCCAATAATATGCTCACCCCTCCATTAAAAAAAATAAGCAATTAAAAGCTTCATTTATTTTTAACCCTCTCTTTTCCACTTGATCCTCTTTTCATATATCTCTTCATCCTTTTACCTGAACTGTGGCTAGTTTTCAAACATGTCTTAATTACACACATCCTAAGAGACCTTTACTTGATCCAGCTTCTCCTTCCAATTACCACCTTAACTCTCTACTCCTGTTGGGATAAAAAGCTTGAGCTGCTCATCTATAACCGTATAACCCATTTCCTCTCCTCCTTCTCATTAGCTGTCTCATCACAGAGACAGCCCTATTCTAATGCCCAATTGACTTGCTAACAATCTAGTCAAAGGGCCATTTCTCCCATTTCTGCCTCCTGGATCTCTCTAATGAACATCATCTTCTCCTTTAAATTCTCCACCCACTTGGCATCTCATTACTCATTCTTCTCTCACATCCTGTCTTACAATTTGAACATTTAGAGTCTCATTCTCCGACATCTCTTTTACACCACTAGTACTCAGTGTTGGCATATCTTTACATTCTTTTCTAGGCCCATTTCTTTTCTGCATCTACATACCTTACCTTGGCATCCTAATAAATTATTTTGGATTTCAGTATCATATATGCAGATGACACTCAAATGTGTATTCGAGTACCAGACCTATGCTTCTGTCTGCTAGCACATCACCAAATGCCTATCAAGCATATCCACCTGGCTGTCCTTCCATTATCTCAACCACAACATTAAATAATCCTACTCTTCCTTCCTTCTACTTAAGTCATTGTCACTACAGTCCCCCAAGCCTGCTGAGTTGGGGTACATTTTACCCTGTACTCTCTTTCATTCTTCATCATATTGTGTTCACCTAAAAACTCCAGAATATGTCACTCTTTCACACTAGACACAGGAAAGGAGCTACCGCCGTTATACGCAGTACGATGCACCAGGGCTCTCATCTGGGAGGGCCTCTTTATTGTCCAGCTTTTTTTTATTTTTCACTGTGTAGACCCCTCCTTGAGCTATTTTGGGAAGAGGTCTTGCGGGGTTAAAAATTAAGAGGGGCCAGGGAAGGGGGAGGAGGACTTAGGGGAAGGGAACTACTTTTGGATGCGGCCTTGTTGGTTAAAACTTAAGAGAGGCAGGTGGCTGACGAGGACTTGGGGAAAGGGAGCTACTGTGGGAAGGGGGCCTGGAAGTTAGTGGTGCCAGGGTTGCAGGGAGAAGGTAGTGCTGAGTCAGTTGGCATCTGTGGTAAGGGGCAAATTTAGTTTTTTTTCACTGAGGCCCTCTATTCACTTGCTCCGTCACTGACTAGACACAAAAAATCACATTCACTTACTCATTATATCCTCTTGGACTACTATAACTCAGTCCTTTTGGTCACCGACCATCTATCTGTCTCCACTCAAATGCATAATTAATGCTTTTGCTACTTAGCTACCAAGCTTCTAGAACACCTCTCTGTCACCCATTGGCTTCCCATAGCCTCCAGATTACAGATTAATATCCAGACTTTAACACAAAAAGCCCTTCATAACCATATCTCTTCCATTAAAAGTGTTTTTCTCCAGCACACTTTTCCTTCCATTTCTTTTTGCTGAGAAAGAAACCATTGTAGACAACTTTTAAATATGTTTAGAGTTATGGACATCTGCCATGGGAAGATACAGCTCTGCATAACCTGTGGAACAAATTCAATGTGCAGGAACAATAAATAAATCTGATATCAAAGTGATTTTGCAGTAAGACTGCTGGAATGATCCCGTCTAGAGGACAGTATTAATGGCTCTGATTGACTTTCCCTTGAATGTGGTAACTGAAATGCTTCAGTGCACCGGCGATGACATGGTGTTCAGAGGATGCAGCTGTATCCGTACTCACAGGTTGTACAGATGGGAGAGAACACCCAGACTGACCTTGTGGTCTCTGTCCATGAGCCCTCCCGCTACTCACAGAGTGCAGCATTAAGGAAGCAGCACTAAGGAGGAAGAGTGTCTAGACTATTGCATGCAGCACCCTATGAAGTCATTAGCTGACCTAGCCGCTTGAGGTTACACTTTAAAGAAACAGCCTCCCTTATTATTTAAAAGACATTCCCTTTATTACATTCCCGTTAGTACTGCATCAAGGACTTTCCTGCCAAAGAAAAAAAACACTCATTTTAGAGAGAGACACTAGCTGGACTGTTTGTGCTAAGTGCTATGGCAGTTAAATAAGTCATACAGTACATTGTAAAAGGACCAGTGTAGTCAAATATTTAAAACATACCGTGAAAATCTATGCTTGGAAATAGGGAAAAGGTTTCTAGAATCCTTATTAAATAAATATATAAAGAAAGGTAATTTATTACCTTTTATTTGGTTGTTGTCGTTCAGTCATGTCCGACTCTCCGTGACCCTATGGTCAGCAGCTAGCCAGGCACATCATGTGTCTGGTTGTGCTTATCCATACGGTTTTCTTGGCAAAGATACTGGAGTGGGTTGCCAGTTCCTTCTCCAGTGGACCACAATTTGTCTGACGTCTCTCCTATGACCTGCCCATCTTGGGTGAACCTATATGGTATGGCTCACAGCTTCATTGACCTATACAAACCCCTTCACCACGACAAGGTAGCGATCCAGAAGTTTTTTTATATATATGATACCGTAACGGGATCTACTATTCTGGCTTCTGCCAATCAATTTTTTGAGATGGGATAAGACTTTAAATGCAGAGGAAGCTTCTATGTACAATTGCAATATGGCAGTTTAAACAAGTTTAGTTTTTCAAAAGATCATATAAACAAATTACTACAGTGGCCCTTTAAACAAGTTACACAGCCCAAGCGCCATTTTGCCCATTTTTATTAACTACATTTGATAGTGGGCAATATGGCTTTAAAAAGCTAAAAATAAACATGGACTTTAACATTTTATATTGTATATTCAATTATACTTTACAGTGGGGTTCCATTCTCTTTTCTGACCTGATTATGGCCCTCATTCAATTGCAATTTGGCCAATTGAATAGGGCTCTAAATAAGCACATAACATATTTTTTTAAAGAAGTTTTTAGTTAGTAAGCATCTATCCAAAAGCAAGGTTTTCACTAACTAAAGACTTATTTAAAAAAAATATGTTATGTGCTTATTTAGAGCCCTATTCAATTAAACAAATCGCAATAGAAAGAGGCCCCAAGTCTGCTACTTTCTCAGAAGGGAGTATCCTTCTAAACCAATGAGTTTTCCATTAAGCCTGCTCAAAGCACAAGAAGTTTTAGCTGCCAGATTCCCAGTTGTCTTCTGCAAATAGTCTCCTCTCTTATTAGTAAGTTGAGCAGCAGAGACCTGAATGGTAGATCCTACAGAAGCTTAATCAGATATAAATGATATTACATTTTCAAAGTTTATATACAATTATACTGCAGTAAGAATTACCATTTTGGATTCTGGTGCTCAGTGCAGTGTGAATCAAAGCAAGAATACATATTTTTGTAATAACAGCTTCCTGTCTCTTTAAACACAGATCAGTAAATGGCAAACTATACAGATCCCATCAATTTTAATGCTATAGTTCATTTCTAAGTTAGCTCTTATGTGATCTCTTGTTCTAGCATAGATTTTTTTCAAAACCTTGTAAGAGAAGACTGGGCTTAATGAACCAAATAATGAATGAGATAACTAAACTGAACCAGAGCATAACCAAGTCGGACATGATCATCTACACAGCACGGATGTGGGCAGCTCTGAATATCTATATAGGATCATCGCCTAGGGCAATACTTACAAGGCAGAGCATCCCTGACTGCTGCAGCCATACTAGGACGAGGGTATAAAACTGCCACTTTGTGGACGATTTACAACATTTTTAAGATGGCTCCTGTCTGGTTCTCAAGGCATGTACACTAGTAAACTCTCAGAAGTGGTCTGCAAATGGTCCTAATTAAATGAAGAATCTAAATTATCACAAAACCTCTATTTAACGTACATCAAAGGATGGCAAATGTGCCTCTGACATACACACTCATCGTTTATAGCCACTTATGTTAATAGGATTTTATGGAAACAGCTGTATGCTTTGTCTGAGCAAAGGACACAATACCTTAGCACTGTCACCCATGACTTTAGGAGTGTAAATAATTATGTATAATATTCATGTCTGTCCAACCTTACTTGAAACCATTTAAATTTAAACTTGGAATTCATCATTGCCCAAAAACTGGGCCCTCCATTATTTTCAGTTTGGTTTTATTGTATTTTGCCTTGTTCTTAACGCCGGGTAAGCTCTACAGAATATGTTGGCGCGTTACAAATAAGCGTTAATAAATAATAAATAAATAAAATAATTATCTATATCAAACAAAGCACTGAAAACTAATTGAAAAAACAAACAATCAGAATTTTAAAATTGATGTGTATTTCACTATTTTATGTTTTTCTATAACCCAGTTAAAGGCACACTGTCACCCTAACCAATTTGATTCTTCAAGAACATTAAATTACAGTATACATTGTACTAGCATTTTTTCTCTACAGGCGCTAATACCTGAACTATTCAACTGAATTATTTTGCACATGTGCAACTTTATTTGCTAATGTGCAATTAATTGTGCTTGATAGTGGTGGTGGAGGGGATTTTACTGCATAATAACATTGGGGTAGCTTATTCTTCTGTTTGCACACTATGTGACATTGCAACATTATGTGATTAAATATCACATCAAAGCAACTAATTGGATTTTTTGAGATACACACCAACATTGGTGAACATGTCTCGGTAATGCTATTGTGTGGATTAGATAAAAATGGCTAGCACAATGTATTGCCAGCTTTTCATGCTCATTAAAAGACAACTGCAATGCATTTAAAAATTAAGCTTATATGCTAATTGGTCATAGACTATTAAAAAAGGATGCAGTATGAAATAAATAAAAGATAATTTATAATGTTTTTACTTTTTAAATTGTCTGTTTTCCCCCTCAAGCAGGGCTGCTTATCTCCACATCACCGTATGCATTATCAGGGAATGTGGTCATCTATGCCTGGGGGCTGGACCATCATGAGCTTAGAAACAGGCTGGACCATGATATCATTAGCCCCACCCTGTCAAGTCATTGGCCCTTCCTCCACGGCCTATACAAAGGTAATAGCTCTATTGTAACCTGCTTAATGCTGCTTTATAAGCACCCTCCAGTGCATGAGCCATCATAGTACCACCCCTTTACTGAACATGCTCATGTGAACCAAAAAGTAGACTGGTCAGACTTTTTCTTTAGTCCAGCCCCCAAGCAGAGCTGGCCACACCCTGATCTCTGCTTCAGGAAAAACAGATACATTCAAATGTAAGAAAAAAATGGTACCTTTTATTTTAAACTGCATATTGTTTTTAATAGTCTATGCCCAACAAACCAAAACACGATCTTTACTTGTACGTGCACCACAGTGGTCCTTTAAGGAAAGTCTTTCAAACCTATTTCATTTTGGGGTCACAGATTCCTTTTAGTCCTCAAAAAGTCCTCCCTAATGACTGTGTGCACATTCAAATTGCAATACAACCAATTTACTGTAACCAATAAATGTCAGATTTATCTTTTTGGTTCTTTACATATTATTTTCCCAAAGGGAAAAATGTAATAATGCAATAAAGAAAGTACACAAACATTTAGAGTTAGTTTGAAATGTATTGTCCATTCAGAACCTGAGATTGTGTCGCCCTAAGCTCAAGAAATCCAATAAACAGTTTGAGATCTGCAAACGCTAGCACTGTTTAAAAATGATTCTAAAAAAGTTTTTTAAACAATTTCAAACATAAACATTTTTATACCATTTCTACTTGAATATGACTGCTCAACATGATGGTGCTGTATAAATTTGTTCAGAGTCCCTTTAAGTGAGGAAAAAAGGTTGATACAATCTAATTCGCTTGTCTCAAGAATTCATGCACATCTACTTAATACAAAGATCTTTATTTTAGAATCATTTAAGATGCTGTATCACTACATTTTGTTACACGTTAAATATTGTTGTTGCTTTTTAGCTGTTCAGTCGTAACCGACTCTCCATGACCATATGGACCGCAGCACGTCAGGCACATATTGTGTCTGGTTGTGCTTATTCATAAGATACTGGAGTTGATTGCCAGTTCCTTCTCCAGCGGACTGTGATTTGTCTGACTTCTCTGCTATGACCTTCCCATCTTGAGTGACCCTACATGGTATAGCTCATAGCTTCATTGAGGTACACAAGCCCCTTCACCACAGCAAGGTAGCGATCCAGAAGGGTGTCTAATATACAGACTGCTAGTTTGCTTTCTACATCTGAACACTATAGAAAAATTCCACATGGCCAGTGAGGCATAAGAAGAATCACAGGTGCAGGAGGGTACAAAGAACCATTTTTAAAGCTTTTTTTACATTTTGTCCAAAAAGTGCCCTTTACCGGAAATGTATTATTTAAAGAAAATACATATTTCTGAAAACATTGAGCCTGACTAAAAATGTAAAATATAATCAAGCTATATTTTACATTAGAATAAAATAGATAGGAGGGCTCTTCTGGATTTAGGAGTCCTTGATATCTCGCTGAAGGTTGCATGTATGAGAGGGTCATGTGTGATGGTTGCAAGCATGAAAAGGGGAAGTGTAAGATATCTAACAGCCTTATTAAATTGCGATTCAGCCAATTGAATAGGGCTCTATATAAGCACATAGCATATTTTTTTTACAGAAGATTTTAGTTAGTGAAGACCTTGCTTTTGGATAGAAGTCCACTGACTAAAAGCTTCTATAAAAAAATATCCTATGTGCTTATATAGAGCCCTATCCAATTGCCAAATTGCAATTTAATAAGGCTGAAAATGTCCAATCAATTAACAAATACCCCACCTCTCTTCCTTCTCCTCTCCCATCACTCCTTCCACTGTTTAGTAGATAAGAACATACCTTCAGGCTCTAATCTGGGTTACAACATTTGTACACATAAGAAGCATTTCAGGGCATGATCATGGTCAATTAGCAAGCCTGTAAGTTAGAGTTTAGACAGAGCCAATTGTAAATGAAACCGTCATCATGAAGTCAGTAAAACATGGAGTTTAAACTACAATTATTTGCAATCAGACTCGCAATCCAGAAATGTAGAAATCAATAAAAATAATTAAAGCAACTGTTCTAGTCCATGCGGGTTTCATGATATGTATTAACTCCTGGATTCCCGGGATCGATATAACACGGAAATAACATTATTTAATTACTTTCCCAGTACTTTTAACTACATTAGCCTGTTTATATTTGCTTTTGCAGTGTTACGAACAGGTGTTAAACACACTTGTGAGTCCTCTCTAGTACTTGTAGAATCTTTTGATACATTTACCATTTACGGGTTACAAGGCAATTGCGGGCTTGTTGAATGTTTGTAATTGAATATACATTTTACGTCTTTAGCACTGGTAACATTTACAGGCTTGAAACATCAAAGGAGTTAAATTTTTGACAACTGCAGGGATTTTAAGCCTATACTTCGCAATTGGAATGTGAGTAGCTAAAAATAGCCAATTAAATATCAGTAACATTTACATTAAAGGCTCAAGTAAATGAGTGATTTGAAAAATTAAATATGGGCCATAGTCCTTTAATTAATTTTTTTTTTTTACCAATGAGAGCTACAGGCAGCTGTACACTATATGCACAAAGAGGCAGTATTTGAAGAAAATGTTTTGAGTGGATTCAATGTAGGTTTTAAAAGCAGGTATGTGAAATTAGCATTGTTGCTTCCAGCAAATCTGTTTCTAGTATAGTTTGTATAGGTTTTCTCCATTGTAAGATATTTGCACAATGCAACAGCATATCACTAGTGAATGGTCATTGTCATATGAACATGGCCAGATTTATAACTAGGCAAACAAGGCAGCCACCTTGGAACTCCTCCCTGGGAGTGCCTCATTTGCATAACAAAACAGTTTCTTTGTTTCATGCATAGCCCCTGCCTTCTCTAGCCAGATGCCATGAGCAAGTTTTTTCAGGGGAGTTGGGGAGGAGGTGGGTATGACTGACAGCATTGCAGTGTGCTGCGCTATAGTATATATATACTGGTGGAGCAGCATGGTGGCATTGAAACAGACAAAGCTTGTGCACCATTGGGCTTCTTAGGAGTTTGTGTATACAGAGTTGCTTCAAGCTGAGAATCGCATTACAATGTCAATGGAAAAGCTACTCAAACTGGAACTCACATGATCATACAAACTAAAAAGCAGTGACGGGAGTTGGAGGATGGTTCTTCTAACTGACCAGGGGCCTCTAGTTTGGCTATAGAAGTTTACTGTATGTAATGTATAGAACAGGGTCGTTTAAAAGAATAGTCACAAATTTATAACGAGTCTGCCTGTGGTCAATATAAAGCAAAAGGTAGCTCAGGCTGAGACAAGTAAATGAACTTATAGGGTGCTACTAGGGATCAATATGCTAATGGTGAACAACAAGAGAAACAACAGGGACCCCTATTCATGTGCACACCTATATTGACTCAAATATAGATATCAAAAGAGAGTGAAAATTAAAACTGAGCTTTTAATAAATGAATATAGTTAAAAAATATAAAAATTTTCAGAGGCAGGATATTTTATTCATTAATCGCTTAGATATGATAAATCCAGGATTTATATAAAGTGTCAGTGCCAGATGAATTTCAAAAGATATTGTACATCACTATAAATGCAGTTTAATAAAGTGCTAGAAGTAAAAAGGTGCTATAAATGCAAAAAAAAATGCTAGTGCTTATAATAATAGAACCATAAACAATAGGTTCTACTAAAGTGAAATTTATATAAGAGATGTTATAATAAGGTATATTCTAGTAGGGAAACTTCACAATTATCACATTTGTAGGATTTATTATCTCTAATTGGTGAAGAAATTCCCTTCTATCCGGATTATACTCTAACTATAATCTTCCACTTCCCTAGAACTCTAGGGCAAAGCTATAGTGGTTCTGAGCAACTCTGAGCGACTGAATGGGCTCCTACGTTGTATCAATTGTATATACGATGTTGTTTATAGGATTCTAATAATCAGGGCTAAGTAACAGCATGCCACGCTGTTTAGACGCCTCGCGATGACGTCATAAACACGCGCGCGCGCACCTGCATCTGATCTGATTCTGACCCTACGCACCTTTCACCCTTGAAAAAATCCAGAAGCGTGCATCGGGTCAGACGCAGGAGCACGCACGCGTGTTTATGACGTCATCGCGAGGCGTCTAAACCGCATGGCACGCAGTTACTTAGCTCCGATTATTAGAATCCTATAAACAACATCGTATATACTATTGATACAACGTAGGAGCCCATTCAGTCGCTCAGAGTTGCTCAGAACCACTATAGCTTTGCCCTAGAGTTCTAGGGAAGTGGAAGATTATAGTTAGAGTATAATCCGGATAGAAGGGAATTTCTTCACCAATTGGAGATAATAAATCCTTCAAATGTGATAATTGTGAAGTTTCCCTACTAGAATATACCTTATTATAACATCTCTTATATATATTTCACTTTAGTAGAGTCTGCCTGTGACTTAAATAATTAAATGTATCGGTTCCCCAAATACATCAGTCTTTTAAGTATTTCAAAAGTTATTGAGCCACTTGGTTCAACTTTCATAATTACAAATAACTTTACAGTTTGTTGTATTAAAAAAAAATAGTCTTGTGAGAAAAATTACGTTAAAAATAGCTGGTTTTACAACGTCTTTAGGCAGGAGCCGCTCATATCTTTTTAAAAAATAAGCACAATTCTCAGCCCTTTGCCACCAAGGCTTGGCAGCAAAAAGGTAACTTAGGTAATTGTGCTCCACACACTGCAACAGCTTGGAAAAGATGGGAGGCACACCAGTCTAAAAAGATTACAAGAAAGTATTTGTTTTCAGTGCATTTTTTTTTCAACATTTTCAATCACCGTTAATTGTGAAATGAAAGGGCCACTGTAGAACAAACATTTTTATCTTGCATTTAAAAGATCATTGTCACAACATGGCTTAACTCTCTGTCCATGCCCGGGATTTATTTCCACACCTCACCAGCTGGAGCAGAGAGTGGGATTTCGGTATCCTTTCACCAGATCAGACAGCCACAAACAGAGCATGGAAATCCCAGTATTTAGAGAAAGAACATAATTCTATCACTTATGTCTCAACCAGAAGATTTCTTTATTGGACAGGGTACAGAATATTTATAGGAAAAATACAAGGTTGACTTTAGACATTAAGGTAAAAAGAGGGGTAGGGGAAAGACAGCGCGCCACCTCCTAGTGCAACATGAGTGTATAATCACGTCAAAACAACAGTCATATATTGTTTCACTCACATGTGGTGACCCCAAGGTTATGAGGTATCTGTATGGTTTAAACAGGATAGATCTGGAAGTACCCAATGTCCAATCCTTAGATCTCCATCCGTAGCTCAGGATACGATCCAGATGGTTTTATAGCAGGTACAGTTGGATCACCAATGCTATTTGATACACTATTATATAGTGTCTACAGAATAAAATGTGATTCCAACTCCTTATGTCTACTATAAGAGACAATTGAAACACACTAACACAAACAATAGTGTGTTTATCATGTGTTTATTGCACCATATAACCCTCAATACATGCCATATATGGCCAATAGGGATAGGCACATTAAAATGAATAAAATCAATGATCTAAAAACATAAAAAATCTCAAACGCGTTTTGCCCAAAGGCTTCCTCAGTGATATAAAAACATAAACAGTGTAAAAGTATGTGTATAAGTACTGCTCATCAGCACTTACCAGAGTGATTATACACTCATGTTGCACTAGGAGGTGGTGCGCTGTCTCCCCTACCCCTCTTTTTATCTTTACCAGTTACTTGGACACGGTGGGAACGGTGTCCTGTGAAGAAGCTGCACACCTCTGGCATCTCTATTATTGTGGTTTTGGACTTGTATGGATGGATATTGACTCCAATTTCCATTTGTGCATCTCTCTAGAGGAACAGTATGTAAACACATTGAATATAATTCATACATATATATGCATACACAGTAGGTAATATATAGAGCGCTTCTATTTTGTAGCAATATCATATATGCTAATTGCTTCTTTGTTTTCTGATTTTAGACATTAACACAAAATAACTAAACACGGTAACAAAAACAAATTAAAAAGTGGTGCCATTAAACAATATTATTTGGTAACATAATTAAGATCACTAGATCAGTAGGCCAAATTAACCTAATTACTCAAGAGCTGTGGAATACTATTTGGCTGGTTATTAAGCTGGTTGTTTGCATCTCTCCATCTGAAGCAATGTGTCAGCTTCACAAAGAACCCATTATATCTGTCTTTGCAAACAATAATTTGATTAAACCTCCATAGACCAGGTCACACAGTATACCTTGTATGACCACAAAACTATTTATATAACATACAAATATCAGGTATGTTTATCATGAATATAATCACTATAGCAAGATGTTACATATAAGGCACCCAGTATTACAGTAAAGTGAAACAACCACTTATATTCTACAGTGAATACACCCAGATCTGAACATGGTACCACCGGTAAAGTGAATCCCTTAGCTAGAGTGCAGAGTACATATCACACAGCCCTGACTGGCACATGCTGGTTTGTGACGATCACATTTTAAACATTTGAATAATTTTTTTATTTTGTATGAAAAATAAGTGGTCTATAGTGTAGATAGATTGCAGTAAATTGAGACAGACACAATGAGATTGTTTTTTCCTCCACTGTCCTGACATGTTACAGGAAACAAAGGCACCAAGAGACTTATGAATCTCTGGACTCAGAGGCGTAGCTAGGGTGGGGTGCGGTGGCATGTTGCAAGGGGGGCGGCATCAGCTGCATTGTGCTGCATGCAAGGATGCCGCAGCCAGCCACCTTTGTTTAGGAGGAGGCCTGCACACTGGGGCGGCACCGCGGAGCAATGTTGCGCGCGAGGATGCTGACTTGAGCCATCTTAGATAAGGAGGAGGGCTCTTCACTGCTAGGGGCCGCACAGCAGCGCAATGCTGTGCGGGAGGACGCGGCAGCCAGCCATCTTTGTTGTGAAGGAGGTCTGGAGGCCTGGTAGAGCACTCTGCCGCTGGCCATGTGGGAGTGTCTGTGTGAGTGTGTGTCTGTCTCTGTGTGTGAGTGTGTGTGAGAGTATGTGCCTCTGAATGTCTGTGTGAGTGTGTGTCTTTGTGTGTGTCCCTCTGTGTGAGTGTGTGTGTAAGTATGTGTGTGTGAGTGTGTCTGTATGTATGTGTGAGTGTTTCTGTGTGAATGTGTGTCTGTGAGTGTGTGTCTGTGAATGAATGTGTGAATGTATGTGTGAGTGTGTCTGTCCGTGTGAGATTGTCTGTGAGTGTGTCTGTGAATGTATGTATAAGTCTATGTGTGTGAGTGGGTCTGTATGTGTGAAGGTGAATGTGTCTCTGTATGTGAGTGTGTGTAAGTCTGTGTGTAAGTCTGTGAGTGTGTGCCTCTGTGTGACCTTGTAATTAATTGTGTGTGTCTGTTAGTGTTAGTGTGTTTGTGTCAGTGAGTGTGTAAGTCTGTGTGAATGTGTGTCTGTGAGTGTGTGTCTGTGAGTGTGTCTGAGAATGTATGTCTAAGTATATGTGTGAGTGTATCTTTGAGTGTGTGTCTGTCTGTGTGTAAGTCTGTGTGTATCTGTGAGTGTGTCTGTATGTGTGAGTGAGTGCGAATGTGTGTCTTTTTGTGTGTCTGTCTCTGTGTGAGTGTGTAAGTCTGTGTGAGTGTGTGTATGTAAGTCTGTGTGTATCTGTGAGTGTGTCTGTGTGTATCTGTGAGTGTGTCTGTATGTGTGAGTGAGTGTGAATGTGTGTCTGTAAGTGTGTGTCTGTCTCTGTGTGAGTGTGTAAGTCTGTGTGAGTGTGTGTGTATCTGTGAGTGTGTGTATGTAAGTCTGTGTGTATCTGTGAGTGTGTCTGTGTGTATCTGTGAGTGTGTCTGTATGTGTGAGTGAGTGTGAATGTGTGTCTGTGAGTGTGTGTCTGTCTGTGTGTGAGTGTGTAAGTCTGTGTGAGTGTATCTGTGAGTGTGTGTATGTCTGTATGTGTGAGTGAGTGTGAATGTGTGTCTTTGTGTGTATCTGTGAGTGTGTGTCTGTGTAAGTCTGTGTGCTTTTGCCCAGGGCTGCCCCTGAGTTGGGGTGGGGGGGAGCATCAAACTCAGGGGTTGCCCCGGGCAGCAAAAGCTCTATCTACGCCACTGTCTGCACTGTAAATCTGTGTCTGTATTCTCAATAAATTGAATGTGTTCAGATAAGAAAAATAATTATGAGGATCTCCAGGAGACCGTGTTTACAATTCCTCCCAATTGACTTGTAAGATAAAGGACAGATCAACCATTTTGTTCTTTTACCTCTTTCTTTGATTCTTTATTGGTATTTTTTTTTTATTAGTTATATATATTTTACATGAAAAATTTTGTCAACATATAAGACATTCTTTTGCATGCATGATAAAGGGTTTTGGACTACAGTAGCCATTTACCGTAATTATACTTATTGTTACTACTTAAATTATGAAAACAGGTCTATTACAGTGGAATTTAAAATGTTTCCTCTTAATAGGCAAAAACATAAATTGCAACACTTGTTTTTTTTGGTCTAGTCTTTGGTTTTGTATGATTCATATAAATCTCTGTTACATATCGATTGCAATAGATGTTGAAATCTGCAGGTTGTACAAAAAGCTTCGGCAAGTCATACTAACAGAATCTTTAGGAACATTTATTTTAGCTTTGAGCCAAAAATAATTCAGACATAAATTAAGATACAATGTATTAAAAGGACATTCATCGCCTAAATTATTCTAATAGGATTAAGCCACATAAAATTATTATATATGTGCATTAAGAGAGAAAGAGAGGGAGAAAGGGAGAGAGATAGAAAAAGAGAGCGAAAGAGAAAGAGAGAGAGGTTGCTTCCTGATATATATATATAATTTGAAACAATATGCAATAAGTACTTTATCAGCTAAACATTAATTACTGATTAGCCAGACTCAACTAAATTTGCTCAAAGCAAATGCCATGGGTGCTAATTTGCACCTAACATTCAGTTGATGATGTACTTATTACTTATTATGTCAAATTATACCATATATTGTAGTCTAATCAGTAATTAACTGCAAGTATCTTAGATTAATAAAACATATTAATCAGTTTGTGGGTGGGTCAGAAAGGCTAACTGACAGTCCAAAATTGTATGGTAAACTTTAGTATTAGTTTAATGTAGGAAAATGCATTTTTTATTAACATTTAATTGATAAAGTACTTATTGCCAGTAGTTTTGAGTTATACCATATGTGTCACTTTAGGTTTGTGCTGGTCCAGTCTTGTTTAAAAAGTCCTTAATTCATTTAAATCAGAGTTCAAAATATATTACCTTTTCAAACTATTGGTATTTTATCAGTTGAATAGATGAATGCCTGACAGTTTCTTTCTTAATAAGGGGTGCATTGCCAATTATTGCTAATTACTTCCTGGGAGTCTGAAATTATTCTTTTCAGTCTAAAGCGAAGTACAAATGAAAAGGCTGGGCATGCTCAGACCAGAGTACATAGGTTAATTAGTTATTCCTCCCTGCGTGTCTAGTCTTTTCATTTACATGTGATTAAGTATTGATTATTGGCCATAATATCTCATTGGGACCAGATAACAGACTGTGGTTAATAAGTGGATAAGAATGGCTTGAATGACAGGTCAGACTTGCAGTCTCCAGTAAGATTTTACTGTAAGAAAATGAGCTTTTTAGTAATATTAAATTAATTACGTAATTGCTATTGTCTATGGGCCTCATTCTATTATCGGCCGTAAAACGGCCGCAAGGCTGCGATTCCTTGCGGGGGTTCTGTTAACTCGCAATTCAATTATACGGCGCCGCAAGGATCTCCCCTTACGGCCAGCAGTATATCTTGGAACCGGCCGTAAGATCAGAAAACTTAAAACGCAAAAATAAATTCAAGCCTGCACTGTACAGCTCTGTAAATGCTAGGGATCATATTGGGGGACATGAGGATTAATAGTAACCCCCTCTTAAGCTTGCACATCAGCCCAAACCCGAGTTTACATTAACTGTTTATTTTCCGGCCGCAGCGTGGGCGGGTCTGAGGTGCTCCAAGACCTCGGGACTTTTTACATGGATATTTGACATAAATTAAAAAATTATTTTTTTTACGGATTTGAGTGTAGTGGAATGTTGTGCTATTTTTGCTAACACCTACAATCACTTTATAGTCTCCTCAGAGTGCAGGATGGCTTCAGTTCGGCTTTATAATGTGCTTAATTGGTGCTAGCGGGACCTTTTTTCCTGCAAGTAAGCTGTGGCTCGGTTTTAGCCTTGCAGAGATGGTTCCCGGAGCAATAGAATAGCAACCAGGCTTTTCTTGCGGCCAAAACTCTTGCGGCCGTTTAAGATCAAAGGCTTTCCTCCGGGAAAGGGATAGCAAGGCGCCGGCCGCAAGCCTGCCGGAATCCCCTGCCGGAGGGGAATAGAATAGCCGAATAGCTTGCGGCCGGTCCATGCGGCCCCGCATCTCCTACGGCCGTTAATAAAATGAGGCCCTATACATTTAAGAAAATACAATATTTGAAACATTTGATAAGTCACTTTAAATGCTATGCATTAAAAGTACCACTAGGATGCCCTAACATGAGCAACTAATTGTTTTGTTTATTAAATGATTACTAATAAAATACAAAACAAATAATAAAATAACATTAAGTAGGCAGGAACATGCTAATTTTGGAGATGCAGGGAATTATGGGATTGTAACTATAGCCACCTTGTCCTACCGTGCATGTTCCAGGTTACCATCCTACCTAATTAAAGGAACACATTACATAGTGGTGTCCAAACTCGGTCCTGGAGGGCCGCACACAGGCCTGGATTTGTGGATTTCCCTGCTGCACCCAGGTGAGGCTATTACTTCTTCAGTGATCCAAATTGACTCACCTGGGCACAGAAAGGAAATACACAAATCCACCCTTGATATAGAGGGTGCACCATTATATAGAGCAGGGGTGGGCAAGTTCGGCTCTGGAGAGCCCCACATAAGCCAGGATTTGAGGATCACCTTTCTGTGCACAGGTGAGTCAATCAGGATGACTGAAGAACCGATTGACTCACCTGTACGCAGCAGGGATATCCTCAAATTCTGGCCTGTGTGGTGCTCTTCAGGAGTGAACTTGCCCGCCCCTGACATAGAGGGCGAAAAGGCATGTTAATTTTTACAATTGATGCTGAATTCATGGAATTAGGATCAATTGAAGTCAGGCTTTTTCGGCAGGGGATTTGAACCTATGTCTTACCAATCACATATAATAGTTGTCAAACTGCGAGACGTTGTCACCCTTTGCGAGGTGCGTACGACTTAGGCGATGAGCGCGAGGTGAGCCGTTATACCGTAGCACTTAGCCGTTGATCACCAAAAGTGCTCATCGCTGCGAGCCTGCAGCTCTTAGCCTATGCAAGCCTCGCAAAGCGAGGCGAGCTGTTAAAATACGAGACGCAGGACTTTACGAGATAAGCGGACGAACAAAAAACCTGAAAAACAAACTAAATACACCCCAAAAAATTCCCAAAACATCAAGGACAGCATGGGGCAACAGCCAGGACGTCTGTAAGTGAGGTGGAACGCAAATGTAACTCGATTTAGATGATTTTCGCCACACGAAAATCGCCAAAGCGAGGAAAAAAATGGCTGCAGAAAAAAACACACAACACTATGACCTACAAAATACACTATTACAAAAGCCGTAAAATGCTCATTAATAACATTACGAGTATACAATGCCGCTTTACACAATAAACCAATGGCTTTACCTCGCGCACGCAGCCTATTTAGAATGCACAGTTCAAACATTCATTACACTTTATAAGCAGGGCACCAACACTCAAAATGTATATTCTATGCAGACGCAAAATACAAACAGATTGTTAGCTCTTCCGCCTATTGCTCGCTGCATATATCAATTACAAATAATTAAACTATATTAATTTATTGCATAAATAATTCATTCTTAATTAATTTATTGAATAAATCATTAATTATTACTTAACTACATATACATAGAAATATATATCTCTTGCAGAGGACCAAAAGTACACAACAGGAGAGGCTCACAATGAGCGCCGAAGGTCCTGAGGCTCGCAATGAGCACCAAAGGTCCTCACAGTACAAAACGGTTTCAATTAGGTCTCAAACAGCATTCCCATGGCTTCAAATTTTATTGCCCCATCATTTTTTACAGGCAAGTCGCTAGTAAAAAATATTTAAAACAGATTGCTTACCGCTGTATCACTACACTCTACTTAAAAAAGGTAGTGTAAATCCCTAATACAATGTGTAACAGTTACAGACTCCAGCCTCATTCTTTATGCAGAATCTTGTCGGGCGGCTTCAAGGGCTAAAATAAAACGGCAATATCTAAGTCTATTCTTGATCAATTTTGAAAGGTAAACAAATTTTGCACATGATTTCGTACTGATAGTGCAGATCACGGTCCTTTCCCTCTTCAGTGGCAGCAGCAGTGCCACCCACCAATCGCTAGACGGTTTTGCCAATTTTCAGTGCCCATACCATAGAGTTAGGGTTAGGTAAACTTTCAGGGTTACGGTAAAGGTTAGGGTGAGGGTTAGGGGGTGAGGGTTAGGGTCACCTTCTAAGGTTACAACTTGTGTGAAATATCGTCAGCGCTGCAAAATATCCAGTGGCTACTTTCTGGCACTGCAGCTGTCAGTGCTGGCAAATTTAAAACACAATAGATCCCAGATCACATATGGGGGCTTTTGTGGTCCTTTAATGTTATCTTAGTTGAAATGTATGTTTTCATTTCAATAGTGTTTAGGACAATTAAAAATATATTTTCTGGCTAAAGCTTTGCACATATATTTTTTAATGCTAATTAATGGTGAACAAAAAAAATCATGAAAAGTGCTTACACCATCCCTTTAACTCTACTTAAGCAGAAGAAATGACTTATACCAAAGACATCTGCCTGGACAGAACGTTCAGTTACTTCAGTTCTACAAAGGAAGCAGAATCCCTTGAGCCAAAGTGGTATAACTACTTTCAGTTTTATGTAAGTTTCATGGAAGGGTTTATTTTTCCCTTATCATATTACAGAAAAGAAAAAGAAATTTTTTTTTTGTAAATTATTATGATTTTTTATTCAATGCAATTATTTATGAGCTCGTATGTGAGCAGTGACCTCAGGACAAGCAGCATCAGGGGAGCAATGTTAACCTGCTATTGCTTGCTCAGCCAATCTTCTTGCAGCTTCCTGCCTCTATGTCAGTAGCAATACATAGCACATATCAGTGATACACTAAGTGTTTAAATGTTTATTTTGGGATTTTTTCATGCAAAAAATGAGGAAGGCAAACAAATTGTTTCATTGGGGGGGAAATGCTACCTAAATCTAGTAATCAGATTACATCCTGCACCATTATCCTACATGTCATGACTGGACTGTGGGGGGACAGGGGGAACACTTGTGTCACTGACCCCTTTTTCTTAGCCAGGGTGTTGACCCATTGAGCTCATTAATGGACAGACAGCCAGGCTCCAGTCACTGGATTATCTGCATAAACACCTCCATTGTATTTATAATCCGCTCTGGCCCATTGTTAGTAGATTAAGTTAATCATGTCTGATATGTGCTAGAGACAGCAGGATGTGTATTGGAGATTAAAGTCTATTCATCTCAGGAAGCTACTGCCAGACCCCATGTGGGGTCATCTCCTGTAATTGTCTGCCACCCCCTATCATTGTTGCATTGTGTACACCCCCTCTGTATCTATCACCTATAAATACTGCTGCCAGTTTAAAAAATAAATCAGTTCACTCGGAGGCATATAGAAATATGTGTCTCTGATTATGTTCCTGGTGGCTGCGATACTGAACCTATCTCCACCCTACAAGTAACCTGTCCTTGTCACTACCACGGGAAGGTTATTGGGACTCCTGGAAGTGCTGATTACTGACGGAGAGACTCTGACTGATACAGAAGCCAGATATCGGCGTGTTGGAGCCCTGGACTTGTATAGCTCCTACTCATGGATCGTCACAACTGGTTGGCATGGGTGGAATCTCGATGCAAGAACCAGCAGCAAGGATGGGATATGGTGATCTAAGCTGTGTGGAAGTCCAGTACTTTCGGTGGCTTGGTGGGGATGCAGAATCCGATCTGCGATTTTTCCAAACCTTCAAATCTAGGCCCAAGTTTAAGGAAGGCCAGCCCTGGATAGAGGGGTTCATGGACCACATAGAGGCCTGCCGAGTAGAGGTGATCAGGGAGAAAATGAGCCTGATCACCAGTATGCTGGAGCGGCGAAGGCAATGGATTGCCACAGATGAGGGGGTGGGCCCAGGTCGGACATGGCTCAAGCATGAGGAGTTACCCATGCTTCCCCTACTGAGCTAGCAGAGGATATACTGCCAGAGAAAATGGACTGTTGGCTACATCCCTGTCAGGTGGAGGAAGGAAACCAGAAGGTACCTGGAGATCTGACCGCTACAGAACAGGCAAGACCAGAGGGACTTCTGGAAAATCGCCAGGATAGGGAGGCCTGGGAGAACAGTCCAGACCCTGGCAAATGCAAGACCAGGGAGCAGTACTAAGCAGCACCAGTGTCCTGGTCACTACAACAAGAAGATGACTGATACAGAAGCCAGATACTGTATCAGGGTGTTGATGCCGAGATTTCAAAGAACCCAATGGACCTTGTGCGTAGATAACCTGTGGTCTATAGCAGGTGGCCCTGGGCTTGTATAGCCCCTACACACGGATCATCACACCTTGTGAACCCCACCTTTTACAGCTCTGACCAGTCTGACCAGTTTCAGGTAGGGCTAATTTTAAGAGAGACCATTTAAACCTAACCAGGACTGTTATAATAAAAATATATGGGGTAGATTTTATGTTATTTCCCATAGGAGGTAGGTGTGATGCCATGGGGGCCTTAAGACTTTTGGGACTATTGAACTGTGGTGGGCCCAAACGTACATGGGTTAACTTTGCAAATGTTTCTAATTTCTCCAGGAAGACGTCCTACCCGACTGGATACTTGGATTATGGCAGCCATGTTGTTTAACTATGTTCATTGTTATTGAGTTAATATGTATTAGTCTGTTCTGGTATGTAATTATAGTCTTAAAATGTTGGATTTTCTTCGGGGATTTTAATAACGTATATTACCAGGGTCTCTAAGGAAGGGGGTCACAAGTAACAGGTGATTCAGTTGAGGGGTCCAGTAAGACCAGAGAAAGGGCTGGCACACACAAGAGAACAATGGGTGGTCATTTAACGAAAGGGTCATGTAGGCAGTCAGGCAAGGAGTCCCCGACATTGTTTTGAATACTGAATACTGAATACTCCAGGAAAGCTGAGAACAAAGTAAGGATTAGGCTAATAGTCAGCATGGCTCTTGTCCAGCAGGGGGTAATGAAGGAGAATGTAATCAGAGATTGTGTCTTGTTTAGATTGAGTGATGTTTTGTATAAATGTCCTGTACTGTAATCAATAAATCAGTTACTCAGTTTGGCTATACATAACTATGGGGTATTTGTCATTCTCCTGCTAGGCCCTATCCTAAAGGGACCTTCACCTGCTCCTGTGTTACTACATTGTGATCCTGTTGTTCCGGATACCAGGAGAAGCAGCTGGGTGCTGAGATTTCCAGTCCATCACGGTCCCAATGGCGGTCCTTTAAGCTGGAAGGATTTGGGGTGTACTGGTCCCCTCACCCCTGGGTCATGACACTACATATAGCCGGGTATGCCATTTTTATTCAAAAATGTTTATATACTTTTGCCATGTTGTCTTATGTGTTTACTGTATCCCCTATATTTTGTGCTATGTTGCTGCTTTTTCAATAAATGATAATAATAATATTGTGTATATGCTTAGGTCCACAAGGCCAGGCCTCGGGAGGTATAGCTCAGGGGGCAGCAGCATTTAACTATGACAGAGCTAAAAATATAAAAATGAGGGAGGGGTAGCAGAGTTAATAGAATAGATTGGGGTGCAGCTGTATTTGAGTAAGTCTGGGTAACAATAAGGCCTAAATATATCACTGTATAAATGGCAACATCACCCTTCTGAATCGATAATGTCCTGAATGTATTAAGAAAGCAAAAAAATTAAATACCAAATCTGTTTTTTCTTTTCAGGTGGGTGTGTCCTTGTAAACTAACAAACTTTCCCACATCAGGAAGTTGATCAGAAAAAAAAACGGAATGGCAGATGTGTTTTAAAACATGTTGCCTATTTTCAAGTGGATTTTTTCAAGAGTGTATAGTTATTATAGGACCACAGTGATCCTTACAAAATGTAAAAAAAAGTGCAGTTGTAATGCGGTTTCGTAGGCTTGTCTAAAATCCATATATTTCAACTTGAATACTGCATTAATTAGTTCAGTATGTCAGGTTAGGGATCTATCCCGTTATGGTGTCGGGACAGGTCCGCTGCTGCAGTGCGGCCTCCAACCGCTAGATGGCGCTGCTGATACTTTGCAGCGCTGCCCATATGTGAGAGAGGTTCTAAGCTTACAATGTTAGCCTAACCCTTGAACTAACCCTCACCCTATCCCCAACCTAAGCCTTGACTCTATCATATGCACTGGAATACCGGCAGCGCCATCTAGCGGATGCTCACTTCCACTGCTGCTGCCTTTTGCTGTGCTACCATAAGAGAATAGGACCCAGGTTAGGAACACACATTAATCTTGCCCTTGAAATGTAAGAATGTACATGAGCAGGAATAATAATATACTATTCTGGTCAATCACATGCAAAAAAAAAAAAAATAAGATTTTTCACAGATATTTGAAGTCATTAGTTCTAGCAAGACGAGATAAAGAGCCTCTGTACTCATAGCCAGATATCATTACTGTATGTAGAAGAGTTCAGTATAAACAACTTTTCAATTCACTGTGAATAAAATAAAGGTGATTTTTTATTGTGCTGTAGTTTGCATTTCATACCATATTTAGGCTCCCATATATATTTCAACTGTGGAGTGTAGCGCCAATTTCCCTGAACGCTACCACAAACACTACACTGTAACTAAGCTGCTACAGAGAAACTGGCTGCACATTCTGCCACAGTTTGTAAAGCATGGGAAAGTGTCCAGTCTAACAATAGTGGCGTCTTCTGGATTGCTACATTGTCGTGGTGAAGGGGCTTGTGTACTTCAAGCTGTAAGTTATACCATGGAGGGTTACCCAAGATGACCCGGTCATAGCAGAGAGGTCAGACAAATCATGATCCATGGGAGAAGTAACTCGAAACCCACTCCTATATCTTGCCCAAGAAAACTTTATGGATAAGCAAAAATAGACACAAGCAGCCTTATTAAATTGCAATTCGGCAAATTGAATAGGGCTCTATTTAAACACTAACAGCCTTATTAAATTGCAATTCGGTAAATCTAAAAGGGCTCTATATAAGCACATAGCATATTTTTTTTACAGAAGTTTTTAGTTAATGAAGTCCTTGCTTTTGGATAGAAGTTCACTAACTAAAAACTTCTGTAAAAAAATATGCTGTGTGCTTATATAGAGCCCTATTCAATTGGCCAAATCACAATTTAATAAGTCTGATAGCATATTTTCCTTACAGAAGATTTTAGTTAGTGAGGACTTTGCTTTTGGATAGAAGTCCCTAACTAAAAACGTCTGTAAAAAAAATATGCTCTGTGCTTATATAGAGCTCTATTCAATTGGCTGAATTCCAATTTAATAAGGCTGAAGATCTATTGGGTCACAGATAGTCTGACATGACTGAATGACTAAGGAACAATAATAGTGGGAAAAACAGCTATTTTCTCACAACAAATCATAATCTTTTTGAAATCACAAATCCTTAAAAAATTATTTATACTGATCTTTATTAATAAAAATGAAAAATGAACCATTACAGTGGTGGTGAAAAAGAACAATCTTATTGGATTCCTTGAAAGGTGGAGTATTTGATTTCAGTCCCAACGCATTCCCAACTGAATAGTTATTGACCGTCCTCCATGTTGTTATAGAAGACACAACTGGCTTTTACTGGGGTTTGAATGTGGTAAAAGGGCACTAAGGACAACAGCAGCTGGAACTATTGGCAGGAATGAATGTTTTTTTTTTAATCTGCTCTTAACCTATGTACTTACACTCGGTATATCTTTGTATTTCGTCATGTTTACTTTGAACCCGTTTTAATTTCCAGTTTGTATAGAAAAAAACACAAGCTTCCAGCATTGAATAGGTTGAGTATTAACTTGTACAATGTAAACTGGAATTTCTGTTTAAAGAGAAACCACCCACCGTTTATGAAGAGAATATATAGCGCGGTCTGCGGTGGGAAAGCGGTGCACAGGCTTTCAGCGTTTCAGGTTAAGTGCATGGAAGGTCACCGCTTACAAAAGCCAACTGTTCATGAGAAAACTCTAAGCACATTTTGGAGCACTGTCTTGTGAATAGACCAAACTAAGGTATTAAATGTTCTAAACCTTTGGCAGATACACTTCAGCTGGAACAACTGCCTCACACCACACTTTAATATGTTTGATGAGTGGGCTTCCTCTGTGGAATCACACTCAGGGTAATCCGCCAAGAAACCCAAGGCTTGTCCCAAATGGCACTTTAGCTTTAGAACTGGCAAACTGCGTCAGGCAATGGCTGGATACGTAATTGTTATTGCCAGACGTCCAAGGGAAGAATTCTCGTACAAAATAGATAAGCTTTGTAGTTAAAAATAAAAGGGGAGGGGAAAATAAAAAAAGGATGTTTTTCTTCCTGCTGGACAAAACATCTCAGCAGCTCAGACTGTACAATTTGTCCATTCTGGCAGCTCTCTGATTTTCTACAGACAGGAGTATATTATTCACATGCAATTAGATTAATCATATAATACAAGAACAGAGTGGTCTAGCATTGCCCTTTTCAAGTGTTTCTCTGCTTCACATAAAGTAATTCATGTGTAGCTGCTAAATTTTCAGGCACAACGTTACATTAACAGTATGCTATGGATTGATCCGTTTGCTGGAGACTTGATTTGTTAAAAATAGTTTCTCATTGCAACAAGCGTATCAATGATTGTTTTGTCCCATCTAATCAGAATATTTTTTGGGTCGCTCAGCCAAACGTTCCCCTTGATGACTTTATCAGGTTGGAGACAAACAACTCAAATGAAGGCATTGTTATTATCCAGATTTATAACATGCTCTTAAAAGAAACAGAGGATACAAATAATAATAATAACTTGAATATAGACCCATTAACTAACATTAAAAGCTTTTTTTTTTTTTTTTTTTTGCATCATTCAGTCGTTTTTGGGCACATTTTAAACAATGTAAAACAACTCACCCCCTTAATGGGAGGAGATATGATACAAGGAAAAAATGCATGATAAAATGTAATCCCTTAACTGGACTCTGTTACCACAAAATCAAATACCTGCATTGTTATCTGCCTGTTAAACCCCTTATGGAGCACTCTAAGCAGCACATTAGCATACCAAGCCACAAATTAGCAAACAAGAACAAAAAGTAAATTCTAAATATTTCAGAAATGATTTACTAGTACAGTGTTGTCACATGTATTAAAATTTCATAAGTGAGTTACGCGATTTTATGGATCACTCGCACACCAGGGCAGTGTCGTAACTGAAAAAATATTAATCAAATATTATGGGTACCAAAGATGAACATTATAGCATTATTATAAACTGCTTATAAACTCATTTAACTGAAACCAACTTTCTGCTGAAGTCCTTTTAATGAACCTTTTGTTATTTCTGGAGATAACTTTATGTATACACTGACCTTCTTGAATTCTTGTCCTCTACCAATCACAGCCATGTTTAGGCCTAAGACTGTAAGGCCCAGGCCAAGGGCTGCAAGATTTGCCTGCACCCAGCTTCCAAGTGATGTGCTGCTCTCCTCCTAACACATGAGAATCCTTTAAGAACTGTGACAGGAGGGGTATTGTAGAACTTGCACAGAGGAATCTCTTAGTTGAAGAAGGTGGCTGGAAGAGGGCCCCTGTATTTATTATTTTAATACAAATTTTAATATTAAAATATTACATTATAAAATATTAACATCAAAGAGCACACAATTGTATGTTAAAATGATCTATTTTTTATTACACTAATAAAAGCTAAAAAAATCTAAACTTTAAGTCTATTTACATACACAGTCTATCCTGTCTACTGGCTGTTGCATGAGTAAGAACAGATAGCCAACCCATGCTGTGAAGATTGCACTGACCAGTTAACCCATAACTGACCTGTTCCATGCTCTGAACAGAATCATTTGTGAAGGGTCAACCTCATTTTTTCTTTTGCTTGCTACATGGAGCTGTTTCAATGTATAATTTTCAAACATTGAAAAAGTGTTTCAACAAGCTTTTAGGAGATCTTTTGTGGTTTGTGGTGTAAATGGTGTTGAATTAAGTGTCACTTTAAATATTTGAATTATTCCCCAATTTTCTTAGGGAGGGTGCATGTTCACTATGGCAGCTAAAAATACATCACTCTTTCCAGGAGGAATTAGGGGCTTAACAACAATAGATAATAATAATGTAGTTCACATTTTTTATGTTGGTGCATATTCAGTCCATTAAAAAGGAAAGATTGAATAGAGAAGTATGGCGGCCAGCAGCCATTAGGTGTCGCATGGGCTCATCGAGACTTTCTTTCATTTGTTCATAAGGTTAGGGATTAGGGGATTGAAGGGTTAGAGTTTAGGGGTTAGGATTTAGACATTTATGGGTTAGGGGTTTAGGGATTAGATTTAGAGATTAGGGTTAGAGATTAGGGTTAAATCTAACAAATTCTAATAAATTGAAGTAACTTTCTGTGAACTACCATCATACCACCTAGTGGCTGCCAGTGCTGGCGGGCAAATAACAGGAAAGATACAAGGGGTAAGCTAGGACCTACAGTATAAGCACACTAGAATATTTCAGTAAATCCAGATTCAATTACTTCAGGTTAAACATTGCTATATTAAAACTGATTGTTAGCCAATACTCCAACTGCATGGATCCAGTTTAAATCCACAGGAGAGCAGGAGAGAAGGAGCAGAAATCCTCCCAATTACAAAATCCGTAACCCATTCCAGAGACTTTATTTTAGCGTTGCTATGGCTCAGCATATAAACACAGTAAACTCCTGCCTCATTTATTTTAAGTATTTGCTACAGCTGGAACTCAACCATGTTTGGGTGTCTAGCCTCAGCGAGCTCCTATGTGTGAGTCTCACAGGCCGTCTCAGAGCAGTTTATAGATGGTATTCACATTCCTTCTAAGATGAACATGCAGACAGCCCACATATGGTTAAAGCATGCGAAAACTGGGAAACACTTCCCTTTTACCTTGAAAAAGTCTGTCTGCAATTATCGGTGTCTGTTTCGTCTTTAGGGTCTGTCAAAAATATTATAAATGCAATTATGTGTATTTCACACCAACACGTTAAAAAAGTAAAAAATATAAGATAATCACTGCATAAAATAAAAAGACAAAGAAACTGTTAAGGCACGGCAGATGTTTAAAAACTTGGGGCCTCATTCTATTATCGGCCGTAAATCGGCCGTAAGGCTGCGATTCCTTGCGGGGGTTCAGTTAACTCGCGATTCTATTATACGGCCCCGCAAGGATCTCCTTTTACGGCCGGCTGCATATCTTGGAACCGGCCTTAAGCTCAGAAATATAAAAACTCAAAAATAAATTCAAGCCTGCACTGTACAGCTCTGTAAATGCTAGGGATCATATTGGGGGACATGAGGATTAAAAGGAACCCACTCTCAAGCTTGCACATCTGCCCAAACCCGAGTTCAAATTAACTGTTTATTTTCCGGCTGCGGCGTGGGCGGGTCTGAGGTGCTCCAAGCACTCTGGACTTTTTACATGGATATTTTACGGATATTAAAAATAAAATATTTTACGGATTTGAGTACAGGATAATTATGTGCTATTTTTTCTAACACCTAAAATCCCTTTATAGTCTTCTAAAAGTGCAGGATGGCTTTATTTGAGCTACTTTATGTGCTTAATTGGTGCTAGCGAGACCTCTTTCCTGCAAGTAAGCTGCGGCTCGCTTTTAGCCTTGCAGAGAGGTTTCCCGGAGGAATTGAATTGCAAAACTATTGCGGCCGTTTTAGATCAAAGGCTTTCCTCTGGCGCGAGCGGCCGCAAGAGATAGCAAGGCACCGGCCGCAAGCCTGCCGGAGCCTCCGGCCGTAAGGGAATAGAATAGCCGAATAGCTTGCGGCCGGTCCTTGCGGCCCCGCAACGGCCGCTAATAGAATGAGGCCCTTGCTAACTTAGAATTAAAGGCCCACTGTTATATTTTTTTTCTATTGAACAATTAAACAACATGGGCAAAAATGTTTAGACAGCAACGTTTACATTTTGCAACTTTTATATGCAATTATTGCAGGCGTCGATTTTTCTTGTCTTGCCTGCTGCTCTAATTTACTTTCTCGGGAGGGTGTGTTCTTGCAAACTAATGAACTATCCATTACTTCTGCTGAGAGCACTGGCAGTTGTAGCTGTCACATTGCCACCATACAGACATAAACATCATGTACATTCATCTCACCCCAGGAGGTTGATCTCCACAGCAGCATCGTTAGTACACTAAGCAAAACTTAGTAAAGTTAGTAAACTCAGTAAAAGTTAGTACATTCGTTTTTTACATTGTAAAAAACATGCTGCCTATTTTCAGGTGTTGTTCTTCGGAACAATACATTTAAAAAAATATGATGACCACAGTGGTCCTTTAAATTGACTCTGTCACCCCAAAGTCAAGTCTTATGCTCTTAATGTCAAAATGGCTAGTGGCAGAGCTAGTGAAAGGAGGTTCCTGGTGCAAAAAACAAATGTGGGTCCCCTTCCAGTGCTATACATATGTATATATATATATATATATATATATATATATATATATATATATATATATATATATATATATATATATACAAATACACAGTATCTCACAAAAGTGAGTACATCCCTCACGTTTTTGTAAATATTTTATTACCGTATATCTTTTCATGTGACAACACTGAAGAAATGACACTCTGCTACAATGTAAAGTAGTAAGTGTACAGCCTGTATAACAGTGTACATTTGCTGTCCCCTCAAAATAACTAAACACACAGCCATTAATGTCTAAACCGTTGGCAACAAAAGTGAGTACACCCCTAAGTGGCAATGTCCAAATTGGGCCCCATTATTTTCCAGCACTGCCTTAACCCTCATGGACACGGAGCCCACCAGAGCTTCACAGGTTGCCACAGGAGTCCTCTTCCACTCCTCCATAATAACATCACGGAGCTGGTGGATGTTAGAGACCTTGCACTACCCCACCTTCTGTTTGAGGATGCTCAATAGGGTTTAAAAATTATATATATTAAACTATGGGCCTGCAGTGGGAGGGGGCAGGGGGACCCTACACTACACTACAGCCAAAATTTGCTATGCTGTATTCCCTGCAGTGTGCCATTCAAACCATAAAAACATACACACACTTTGAAAACTGGAACAAGCCAATCATACAGCCCCTGCAAAGGGTTTCAAAATGTGTCCTTTTTTTACACTCACCAAAAGAACTGGTGAGCCAATAAATGTTTATCAAAAAGCTAATTTACAAAGTTAAAGAGCAAACCCTAAATAGGTATAATCAAAATAATTGCGTTTAAAGCTCCTGACGGACCATTTCACTGAACCACATGTCAGATTTATCAATGGAATGGTTTGAAAATCCTAAAAGAAATGGTCCACCATAACATTGAGCTTGGAAGGTCACAGGTTAAACATGTGCAAAAGCTGTAATGGCACTAGTGTTACATGAGCGACAGTAAGCCAGCTAAAATGAAAGGAACACAAATGCAAGTATGTATGTGCATCTTCATGATGGCACCAGTACCAATAACAAATCTACACAAAACAAAGTTATTAAGGGAACGTGGAACAAAATTTCGAGCATGGCTTAAACATTACCAACATTGTGTTTTTGCATGAAAAAAAAATCAAATAAAAACAGTTTAAGCTTCATTGAAACTAACAGGAAATGCCCAGAGTAAACATACATCTAGATTTCAATTGTTTATTAGACCAGTTAAAAAATGTTTTATCAGTTTTAGGTTTTGAGCCTATCATTTGAAAAACATGCCGTGGTTCATTACCAAATACCCTCTTGCAGATGAAAAAATTTGCTTTGTACGTCCCTTTAACTTGAATTATGGTTACTGTGTAATAAATTCATTGTTAATCTGTATGCATAAAAGGTGCAGAAATTGGTGCTAAAACATGCATTAAGGCATCAAATGTTGCAGGAGTAAATATGAAATAAAGTAAATTATTTGGAATTGGGGTTATGTTTTAGGGTTATTTGAACTTGTGTTTTAGTCTTCATCTGTGACACGGTTCACTTTTGGCCTGGCCATGAGCCACTCTTTGCTACCCTACGCCGGTCCTTAACGACCCTACCTGACTGGGTGGAAGAGCTACTAACTGAGGCCTGGGAGTGGAAAATCACTGACCTAGTCGCTAGGATGGGTACCAGTGGGAAAAGTACAAACATTTCCCCATAGATAGTAGGTAGAATTGCTATTTGTCTGTTTAAACTCTCCATATTTGTCGAAACTCCAATGGTTGGCCCAGCTAAGATGACAACAACCAAGAAGAGCGTTACTGCCAAGGTGATGCTTGATAGGAGGGTTTGGACTTGGGCAGGAATTTTAAAACCAGCCTGCAGTTACACTACTTAGCAAGGACCTACATAGTTTCCCCCGGATTTCCTCACCCTAGCAAGGAACTGGACTGGAGTGGGGACAAAGGTGACTCCTGGACTAAGCTACACCAGCCACCGATGATTAAAAACTACCTCTGCCTACAAAGGACTTGGTCACACTGGCACCAAAGGTTCTATCATCATTTCTATGACCTTCCCCTCATACACCCCATGGATAGACTGAGAGGCTCCCACTGATTCCTGTCTGATTATCTGGTTACAGTTTCCATACTTCCATTGCAGACTGCCTGTCTCTTAATCCCATTGTTGTATCCCATTAGAATTTTACAATTTTGAAGAATCAGAATGTTTTTAGAACATAAAAAAACAATAATCTCCCTTCTCCATGAACCTGCAGAAGTGTCCACGATGCTGACCAGAATGAATCAGCCTTCCTACTGTAGACCCTTCTCCATAACTTAACCTCATTTTCCTGCCTGGACCTTGTTGCTGCACACTGCAATCACTCACTATTATTATAGTTTATTATTTATTTATTATTTATTTGTAATGCGCCAACATATTCCGTAGCTCACTATCTACAACACTGGACAAATCCACCCCACCACCATCCATCATGCTCCTCACACTCACCCTCAGCCATGACATTCAAAGCAAACAAGATGTCTTCAAAAATGCTGCTGCTGAGCGTGCCTGGAGGAAGTACGTACTCAATCTGATTTCTTGCACTGTACATTTCTACTGCACATTTTTATGCCTCTGCCCTTCATTTGTCTAAACCTACTTTTCATCCCTCATTGCAACACTGTCATCAAATTAAAAACCTCTTTTTAACCTTCACCCCTCTTCTCAGCCCCTCACCTCCTTCTCAGTTGCCCAGCTTTAGAAATACTTCAAAAATAATAGACACAATAAGACACAACATCTGTACCCACCACAGACACATTCCATCCTCCCCTACCACAGACACACTCTGCGTCTTCACACCAGTTACAAGGTAGCCAAGCTTCTGTCTTCCTCTCATCTTAAGACCTGCTCCATCAATCCCATTCCCTCACATCTTGTACCATCCATTTCTACCACCCTTACCTCCAGTACTCAATCTCTCTTTCTCCACTGGCACATATCCATCCTACTTAAACCAGGCCTTCACCACACTAGTCTTTGGGAGGCCCTCCTTTGAACCTTCATCCCTTTCTATCACACCATCTCTCTATTTCCCCTAGTCTCTAAGCTATAGGAATAAGTAGTCTTACTCACTTTTACTTTACAAACACGTCCTTCCTCGACACTCTACAATCTGGCTTCTGTCCCCAACACTCAACTGAGATTGCTCTCAAGAAGGTAACAAACAAATTACTGCCAAGTCCAGGGGACACTTCTCTCTAATAATACTCCTTGATCTCTCTGCTGCCTTAAATACAGCTGCCCATTCACTCCACCTACACATACTCCATCCTCTAGTTCTCTGTGGCATGACCCTCTCATGGTTTGAGTCTTATCTCTCTAACCGTTCCGCCATTGTCTCCTAACGCTGCACCACCTCCCTTCTACTGCCCATTTTCTGTTGGGTTCCCTAAGTCTCAGTGTTATGTCCACTGCTTCTTTCATTAATAGGCTTGACGGCTCCTATGGGTTTCGGTACCATTTGTGGGCTGATGATGCCCAGGTCGGTCTCTCCTCTCCCTCATTATTAATCCATCTCTAAACTCATTTTTCTATCCCCTATTACTTTTACGTCTCCTCCCCTATTACATCTCCTCATGTGTATATACAAATGTGCTGCCTTGTGTTATGTATTCTAATGTATGTAAATGTCAGTCCATTGTTTATTACAATCCTACGGCCTTATTCAATTGCTCTGTAACTGTTACAAATTTAAGACGGCAAGCTTACCGTCAGTATGAAGGCAACTGCGAAAATTTGCAACAGTTACATAGCGATTCAATTGATCAAGCCGGCAGCTACCTGGCCGAAAGCCTAAACCGTAAACCATGCACCCGTAAGTAGCATTCCAGAGCGTGATCATGATCAATTAAGCAAGGTCGTAACTACAGATTTAGAAACAGCCAATTGTAAATGAGACCATCATCATGATGTCAGTAAAACATGGAGGTTAAATGTCAATCAATAAGCGCTTAGGAGTTCCAATACGCAATCAGACTCGTAATCCAGCAATGTGCAAAATATTACAAATAAATGGCAATACTGTTCTAGTCCATGTGGGTGGCCTGATATGTATTAACTCCTTGATTCCCAAAATTGATATAACACCGAAATTAAACGTTAAAAAAATATTTTTTTATTGCAGATTTGCGAGCTTGAGACTGTTGGGCAATTAATTATAAAGTCTTTCATTGCTTTCCCGTCTTTAAATGTACAATATTGTATTTTTATTTGCATTTACAGTGCTACGATCAGGTGTTTAGCACCCTTGCGAATCCTATCTGGTACCCGTAGGGCTTTCTTCTACATTTGCCATTTACGTGTGTGAGAACATTTGTGGGCTTGAGGAATTATAGCAATTGAATATCGATTTGCAATTGTAACATTTACAGGCTTGATAGATACGTAGAACTGACAATCTAACTATCTGACCACCCCCTTCCACCTCACAGGCAACAGCCATCATTACATTCAGACTCAAAGTTTTGAAACAAATATATTATTTTCTTAATTGTACAGTAGTCCTGCTTCTGAGTATCTGCGGGGGAAGTGGGGACGTATCAGATTCCAAAAGGTCCAATGATTTAACCAATCCTTCTCGCCTCTTCCTCCTTCCACTGTTCAGTAGATAAAAATACTCTCAAGCTCAAAGCTTTCAGGAAGTATTGTCAGACAAGATGAAGGTGTTGTATATATAAACAAAATCTCTAAAAATAGGATTTTCTCTAAAAAGAGTCTCTGTTCATTATCTACACAGCTGCTAATGTTGGATTTGTTACATATTTAAAATGTGAGTTTTTTCCCCTAAAATACAGTAGTCCTTTACTCTGCAACTTCTATATTTCAAAATATTTTGTTTTAATTAGCAAAATAACACATCTCCTATATGATTAATTGATTTACAATAGCAATGTAAATCATTATAATAGGTTACAAAATGGAAAATTAGCAAGGTGTCTTATCCATAGGACAAAATCTATGCATTTGAAGCACAATCTCTCTCCTAATGCAATACTTTTTCTTCTGTTAGTGCCATTCCTCACAGCTGTTACAGGTCACTGTGACCCACTTTAACACAGTGCACGATAACAGTAGCACAGTCTTAGATAACTCATTTCAAATTTTCATGATTTATTTTTCAGTTTAACCCTTTGTCAAGTATGATGTAGGAACGTTATACCACACTTATTTATATATCACACTGGTGCCGATCTCATTCAAGTAACAAAGATTATTGACATTTATCACCAATATATACAGTGCCTTGCACAAGTATTCACCCCCCTTGACTTTTTACCTATTGTGTTACGTTACAGCCTCAACTTCAATGTTTTGTTAATCTGAATTTTATGTGATGGATCAGAACACAATAGTCTAAGGGCCTCATTCTATTATCGTCCGCAACCGCTGCGGGGCCGCAAGAACCGGCCGCAAGCTTTACGGCTATTCTATTCCCCTCCGGCCGGGGACTCCGGCAGGCTTGCGGCCGGCGCCTTGCTATCTCTTGCGGCCGAGGAAAGCCTTTGATCTAGAACGGCCGCAAGGAAATCGGCCGTAAGAAAAGCCTGGTTGCGATTCTATTGCTCCGGGAACCCTCTCTGCAAGGCTAAAAACGAGCCGCAGCTTACTTGCAGGAAAGAGGTCTCGCTAGCACCAATTAAGCACATAAAATAGCTCAAATAAAGCCATCCTGCACTTTGTGGAGTCTATAAAGTGATATTCGGTGTTAGCAAAAATAGCACATAATTACCCTATACTCAAATCCGTAAAATATTTTATTTTTAATATACGTAAAATATCCATGTAAAAAGTCCAGAGTGCTTGGAGCACCTCAGACACGCCCACGCGGCAGCCGGAAAATAAACAGTTAATTTGAACTCGGGTTTGGGCTGATGTGCAAGCTTGAGAGTGGGTTACTTTTAATCCTCATGTCCCCCAATATGATCCCTAGCATTTACAGAGCTGTACAGTGCAGGCTTGAATTTATTTTTCCGTTTAAAGATTTCAGAGCTTACAGCCGGTTTCAAGATATGCGGCCGGCCGTAAGAGGAGATCCTTGCGGGGCCGTATAATAAAATCGCGAGTTAACTGAACCCCCGCAAGGAATCGTAGCCTTACGGCCGGTAATAGAATGAGGGCCTAAGTTTGTGAAGGAAAATGAGAAAAATATATACATAAAACTATTTTTTCGAAATAGAAAATCGGCATGTGCATTTGTATTCACCCCCTTTGTTATGAAGCCCATAAAAAGCTCTGGTGCAACCAGTTACCTTCAGAAGTCACAAAATTAGTGAAATGATGTCCACCTGTGTGCAATCTAAGTGTCACATGATCTGTCATTACATATACACACCTTTTTTGAAAGGCCCCAAAGCTGCAACACCTAAGCAAGAGGCACCACTAACCAAACACTGCCATGAAGACCAAGGAACTCTCCAAACAAGTAAGGGACAATGTTGTTGAGAAGTACAAGTCAGGGTTGGGTTATAAAAAAATATCCAAATCTTTGATGATCCCCAGGAGCATCATCAAATCTATCATAACCAAATGGAAAGAACATGTCACAACAGCAAACCTGCCAAGAGACGGCCGCCCACCAAAACTCATGGACCGGGCAAGGAGGGCATTAAACAGAGAGACAGCACAGGTGACCCTGGAGGAGCTGCAGAGTTCCACAGCAGAGACTGGAGTATCTGTACATAGGACGACAATAAGCCGTACGCTCCATAGCCGTAAGCTCCATGGGCTTTATGGCAGAGTGGCCAGAACAAAGTCATTACTATCAGCAAAAAAACAAAATGGCACGTTTTGAGTTTACGAAAAGACATGTGGGAGACTCCCAAAATGTATGGAGGAAGGTGCTCTGGTCTGATGAGACTAAAATTGAATTTTTCGGCCATCAAAGAAAACGCTTTGTCTGGCGCAAACCCAACACATCACATCACCCAAAGAACACCATCCCCACAGTGAAACATGGTGGTGGCAGCATCATGCTGTGGGGATGTTTTTCAGCAGCCGGGACTGTGAACTGTTGGTGGGCCCTGAGGACTGGAGTTCAGGAGCACTGATGTAGGGTCACCCAAGATGGGCAGGTCATAGCAAAGAAGTGAGACAAATAGAGGTACAATATAGAAGAAACTGGTCACCCACTCTAGTATATTTGCCATGAAAAGCTTATGGATAAGCATGACCACAGACAAGATGTGCCTGAAGTGCTGTGGATGGATCAAAGACCCTTAGGTTCAATCAGCGCAACTTTTAAATAGTTGCATAAAAGGAACAGATAAATAATCTAATAAACGGTTTGGTAATAGTAGAAACATACTTTTGTGCCTTAGAGGATTAATAAATACTCATAGCTGCATACTTATTGCAACAGATGTAAAAACCAGTAAACTGTTGGCAACAGTAGAAATATACTTGTGACTTTTTTATGTATCGTTTAGTTGTTTCTGACTCTGACCTCATGGACACACCAGGCAGCTCTTTATGTCCATGGTCATGCCAATCCACTTGGTATTCATGGCAGAGGTACTGGAATGGGTACCCAGTTCCTACTCCAGTGGGCCACAGTATAAAGCTCCTGGTATTTCTACAGTACCTTGCAAAAGTATTCACCCCCTTGGCATTTTGTGTTTTGTTGCCTCACAACCTGGAATTAACATGGATTGTTTGAGGATTTGCATCATTTAATTTACAGAACATGCCCACAATTTTAAAGATGTTTTTTTTTTTTTTTTTTATTGTGAAGCAAACAACCAATAGGACAAAATAACCGAAAAATTCAATGTGCATAACTATTCACCCCCCAAAAGTCAATACTTTGTAGAGCCACCTTTTGCCGCAATCACAGCTCCAAGTTGCTTTGGATAAGTCTCTATGAGCTTGCCACATATTACCACTGGGATTTTTGCCCATTCCTCTTTGCAAAACTGCTCCAGCTCCTTCAAATTGGATGGTTTGCGCTTGTGAACATCAATCTTTAAGTCTGACCACAGATTTTCGATTGAGGTCTGGGCTTTGACTAGGCCATTCCAACACATTTACATGTTTCCCCTTAAACCACTCAAGTGTTGCTTTAGCAGTGTGTTTGGGGTCATTGTCCTGCTGGAAGATGAACCTCCGTCATAGCCTCAAATCACGCACAGAGTGGTACAGGTTTTGCTCAAGAATATCCCTGTATTTAGCACCATCCATCTTTCCCTCAACTCTGACCAGTTTCCCAGTCCCGGCTGCTGAAAACCATCCCCACAGCATGATGCTGCCACCACCATGTTTCACTGTGGGGATGGTGTTCTGTGGGTGATGTGATGTGTTGGGTTTGCGCCAGACATAGTGTTTTCTTTGATGGCCGAAAGGTTCAATTTTTAGTCTCATCAGACCAGAGCACCTTCCTCCATACATTTTGGGAGTCTCCCACGTGCCTTTTCTCAAACTCAAAACGTGCCATTTTGTTTTTTGCTGAAAGTAATGGCTTTCTTCTGGCCACTCTGCCATAAAGCCCAACTCTATGGAGCGTACGGCTTATTGTCGTCCTATGTGCAGATACTCCAGTCTCTGCTGTGGAACTCTGCAGCTACTCCAGGGTTACCTTAGGTCTCTGTGCTGCCTCTCTGATTAATGCCCTCCTTGCACGGTCTGTGAGTTTGGGTGGGCGGCTTTTTGTCTTTGCAGGTTTGCTGTTGTGCCATGTTCTTTCCCTTTGGTTATGATAGATTTGATTGTGCTCCTGGGGATCATCAAAGATTTGGATATTTTTTTTTATAACCTAACCCTGACTTGTACTTCTCAACAACATTGTCCCTTACTTGTTTGGAGAGTTCCTTGGTCTTCATGGCAGTGTTTGGTTAGTGGTGCTGCTTGCGTAGGTGTTGCAGCCTCTGGAGCCTTTTAAAAAAAGGTGTGTGTATATGTAATGACAGATCATGTGACACTTAGATTGCACACAGGTGGACATCATTTCACTAATTATGGGACTTCTGAAGGTAATTGGTTGCACCAGAGCCTTTTATGGGCTTGATAACAAAGGGGGTGAATAAACACGCACATGCCAATTTTCTGTTTTCTATTTCTAAAAAATAGTTTTATGTATATATTTTTCTCATTTCACTTCACCAACTTAGACTATTGTGTTCTGATCCATCACATAAAATTCAGATTAACAAAACATTGAACTTAAGGCTATAATGTAACAAAATAGGTAAAAATTCAAAGAAGGGGTGAGTACTTTTGCAAGGCATTGTACGTAAAATGTGACCTGTTGGTGGATCCGGAGAACCAGAGTTGAGAAACACTGGGCTACATGGTATAGCTCACAGCGTCATTGAAGTATAGCAGGGGATTTTATATTACTTTATGTAAACTCGCTGCTGCTATAGATTTTCTAGATTGGTATCACCATAAACAATTTACATTTTGTTGGAATTATTCATTTGAGAGTTTACTGCTGCAGCAATAGTCATAAAACTTTGCAGCTGGGTATATGCACTACTGCTGGCAATATAAACTGGTATTTCACTAATGAAAACCCATCATCTAACCAATTTTGTGTTTAATGCAATGCATTTTCATAAATGTAAATCTTATTGATTCCCATAATTATCTCTATCCTTTGTACATAACGGACCAGCAGCTAATTTCACCTGCAAATCAAGGCCACTATAGATTTGATATTTTGCATCACCGCAACTTTTTCTTTTAACTACTATTAATTGCAAACATATTTAAGTTTTTAAATTTAAATAAGTTAGGGAAGATATTTGTTTTGATTAGATTTTATTCATTACATGCAGGTAGAGGTAAGAACACTGGTGCAGCTTTCAGCTCCATGTAACTAGTCACAGTAGGTTGGTTATACACCCTCACACCTGCAGTTAGTCATACATGTATATCTATTTTAATGGAAACATCTTATTTAGGAGACTGTTGTGAGTATTTCCATCTTAGACTGCTACTCTACCTGTATCACTATAGGTTGTTCTCCTAGAGTTTGCTCTGCTATTTAAGTTCTGTTGGCAAGAAACAGTTAAAGGATTAGCTTAACAAGACTGACTAGATACCTCTGAATCCATTGTGCATCCCATTCCTTCCAGGCATCCAATACAGCTAGGAACAGATGCAAAATGTCTAGTACAGTAATCAAACCTGACAATAGTTACAAAGTTAGGATTGGAAGTTTAAAATATACAAAACACGATTTTGCCAAGTCAGGTTATGCAGAAGAAATACACACTTGAATCAGAGTATTGCAGTGAATAGTGATACTTTTTTTATTGGACAAATGTATTCATAAAAAAAAAAAAAAAAAACAAGCTTGAGAGATAATGCCTCTATCAAAAAGTATCGCTTTTTGACTTGATAAAGAGAGGCATATCTCACGAAAGCTCGCCGCTTTATTATGATTGTTTGTCCAATAAAAAAAAAAAAAAGTTATCACTATTCACTGCAATGCTCTGATTATTCAACACACAAAAACCATGAGCTTTGGCAATGTGGAATATAAAAAAAAAAAGAAACCTACTAGCTGTAGCTTCAGAAACTTAGTTTATTGCACAGACTATTTAAGAAATGTAAACCTGTCTCCTCTCAAGCTTTTGTGCATATTTCATTTGGGCAGTCAGGCTTCAGCAACCGGTTTCACTGAAGATTTATGTACTGCCTGACATTATGACCTGGCCTGCACATGAACCTCAACTCTGCTGGTGCAAAACAGAGCAGAAACGATCATGTCATAGTGGGAAGAAAGATGGACAGACTTCCTGTGAGTCAATACAAAGAAATAACTAAAAAAAAAAAAAAAATGGGCAATGCTGCGCAAACTGGTGTAGGAGAGTTGTGTAAAAGATAGGGATAGTGCCAAGTACATGCATTGTTCAAGCACCTGCATAAATATCCCCTGCTGGTCCAGCAGTTTTAGATTGGCACTACCAGTAACCCCTGTCCCCCCACCTGCTCTGGAGATGGTGAATGACCTAGTGACAGAACCCCCTTTACAAAACAGAGTGGGATGGCAAATTGCAGTAAGATATCATTTTATCTATGTAGCGATTAGATCGGCTGTTCCTAGGATAGTCACAATTTTTACAAGATAAGTGTAAATAGCAATATTCTGAACACAGCTGCATTTCCTAAGCAGGTCAGAATTAGACCAGTGCAAATGCAGCTTAATGTACCACCTTTGTGTCTATAGTACACTTAACATGACATCAATAGGCTTATATGCACTGTTTGAGCAGCCTCCAGTACTTCACTGTTAACTTAATACCATTAAAATGCATCTCAGTCCATTACAAAAAGTGTACATTGTGAGGACTTCAGTAGACAACTGGTAGCTTAAGCAGTTGGAATCTGAGATATGCAATACATTTAGTAAGGCAATGGAGGTCGGGGGTAATGTGCTATAGGTCCCAGTTAACCCACTGTCCTATTCTGAGACTGAAGCATACACATCTATCTATTAAAAAAAAAAAAAAAAAAAAAGTATTTGCCAGATAGTCTTGCAAAGCTACCTTTACAGGTCTTTTAACTACTTGGCCACATATTCTTGCAATCCCTGAGACTAAGCAGTATTTGAGCTTTTAACATGCTATTAAGTACAGACACCTTAAGGTGTAAATTACCTTTAAAGCATCACTTTCTACAAAAAGCGTGTGATGCAAGTCTTAGGAGCAGAACAATTGAAATAACCCAGTAACAGCGGTTTGATTAGCACTTTCCTTTCTGCTCCGCTTTAGACTTTGTCACAAGTGAAAGATTTGCTTCCAAGGGCCAGCTCCTAGTTTAAAATATGGTTCAGAAACTGGCAACTGCAGTAGTTCCCAAACCACTCCTTAAGACCCAGCAGGCTATGATTTCAGTCAAAATGTATGAACAAAAAGGTTTAGCAACTAGTATCAGACAGGCTGTGGAAGCTCAAATTGTTGCACATGCGTATTCAATATTTGACTGAAATCATGGTCTCTGTGGGTCCTGAGGAGAGGTTTGAGAACCACTATGTGAGCAGTTATCTGATCCAAGCAGTACTATCCTGTACATTGCAATATGGATAGCCACAGCCTCACATTAAAAATCTCTCCACTATCACTTTAGCATGGCTGTTTTATGGTATAGTTTACCAATGATAAAAAAAAAGAAGATTTTAAGGCTGTCAAATGGTGACTGTTTTCACAACTAATAGACAGCATGGAACACTTATAACTTCTCCAGTTCATCAATGTAGAAAATGTGAGTTAGAGATATTAGTCATAGTAGTGTGTCTGATAACAGATTAATTGTAAGCTTCCTAAAAAAACACACAACTTGCATCATAAATGATTTGTCCCACCTAGACTACATGTATGGTAATTTGCTTTGTCAATGACCACTTTATATCACACCATGATTTCAGGTATGAAGCAGCTAGTCTGTACTGGATACTACATTACATTCCAATGTGGTAGTTTTCTTTAGCATGGCTTTTTATATAGAAGGGATGCAGTATTTATCTCATGCAATTCTGTTGAATGACATAAGTAGTCACATTCCCCCCCCCCCCCCCCAAATTGTTACAGTTTATGAGCAACTGAATAATCATGTGTCCTTTTGAAGTCACAGCCACTATTGATGAAGTTTTAAGACTTTTTTTTTTTTTTAAACACATGTGTTTAAGTCTTAAATCTGTACCCCTGTGACAGTGATGTTGCCACTGCTACCAGGCACACCATGGCATTTAGGAAGGGCTCAGATTTTTAAAGGAACATTACTGATGTACTGACACAGGACTGCAGCATTTCTGTAATTACACTGGTTGTCAGCAGCTTTGTAATCCTGGGACAGACTTTGAATGCTCTGATTAGCAGAGAAATCAATTAGTTAAATTATTGAGATCTGAATCATGAGTGTGCATTTTCTTAAATTGGGAAGGAGGGAAGAGCCGAGTCAGAGCAGTTAGATAATTGATCAGACTGAAACCACCAGAGCTTTCCATAAGTGTAAACACCCCTTAATAAATATATATGTTTAAATTGAGCTTGTTTAGTTTAGCAATAAGGATAAAGTGACTGCATTCTGAATAGCAATGAGATTAGAAGAAACACTATATTTAATAAACTATTTCTTTATTACAGAATTATAAAGAGATTAACACTGTACAAGCAACATACTGAGACAGTAGGGAGACCTACTAAGCTAGTTCTGAGGTGGAAGACTACTTGCACAATATATAAAAACCAAAGGCAGAAGAAATGATTCTGTACAATCCTCTTATTTGTGCAATGCAGGCAAGTGTCCTAATCCAGCAAGAAAATAGCTTATAGGCAATTTAAAGGATGGTACCTGATCTACCCTTACAGTCTTGGCACCACTGTGCGCTTTAAAAAGATTTAATACAAAGAATAAAGTACCCTACAGCAGCAGTTTAAAAAACACAAACAAAACTTCACATACCTACAAACATTTAAAACACTTATCCAGCCATTGTACCTGTGCATTTCATATTTTCTTCATGTAATTCGTTTTGAACATAATGTGGTATCACTGAATCTTATGATTGAGATAACTGCTCCTGTAAAATGTGCAATGCCAAACTGCTATTCACAGGAGTCCATCATGATTATAAAGTGAAAGTAGACCTCTCAGCACTACATGCACCTGCCAGTGCATCTTATGGGTGCATTACAGTGCTGGTACAATGAGCACCTGCATTTTATGCCATTATAATTGTATATAAAACATTGATTTTCCATTATGGGGATGAACCTATAAAACCTTCAGGTAAAGTTAAAAAAAAAAAAAAAAAAAAGCTGATTTTTTTTTTTGTATTGCACTTTAACATCCAGAGGGATAAAAAGCTTGAGGGAAACATAAGTGAAACTGTAACCCTCTCTAAAGGGACAAAAACTGATAAGATACGAAGTTAGGCAGTATGCCTTTTCATATTTCACACCTTTAGTGTAATGAGGCACAATAGCAATTAGATAATGACATATAAAGAGACAGAATATACATACACACAGAACAGTTGGGCATTTCCCTTGCAGTGTCAAGAATTTTACTTCCTGGTCAGAGCAAAGAAGGTTAAAATCTTTTTTTTAACATATCTACTAAGATTTTTTTCTCTCCAATATAACAACCTTCTATAAAAAAAAAATCTCATGCAGCATTCCAGATCCTTCACAGAAAAAAAAAAAATATCCAATTGTTAAGAGTTCCCAGAACTCTATGGCAAAAACTGTGAGGTATTTTTTAGTTGGAAGCATGCATATGGAGCATGGGAGTGGGAGGGAAGTGTACCACTACTTTCCTACCAACAAGGAATTCAGGACAGACTGTATCCTTCAGATGCATAGTACTGATTAAATATTACAAGTCCACAGCTGGTTATGGTCAGCAGCCATCCTTGCACTGGTGTCAGTGATAGAGTAGGTAGCCTTTAAGAGATGCTGGCAATGGAAGAGTTTGAATTTCATTTAGCCTTTCTTTTCCCAATGCAAGACGAACAGACCGTCGGCACAAATCCATCAGTGGCAGCGGTTCAGCTGGAAGAGAGGAGGGGAATATTTAGAACATAGGAATTCACATGTTTAACCTTTGAGGCAGTGTATATAGTCTACCTATAATACACTACATTTTAATTTGTTTAGTGAACTCCACTTGCGCCAACTTTAATTGTAATCAAAACGCAAGTTATGACCATGTTAAGTTAATAATCTAATGCAGATGCTACCAATAAGCTCCATTCTGGACGTAGAGTTGGGGTACTCTACCCCGAGAATAGCAACTTATGGTGGTTGCAAATAAAGCTTGATAACACCACTAGACAAATTCATGGTAAAGAAGAAAAAAAAATGCCTGCCCAAGGTGATACATGGGAGATTCCAAGCATGATGTAAAGTTAAATAGGTAACAAGTAATTTAAGAAAATGCATTTCTTTAATCAAGTACATGTACTTTTAGTAGGGGAAGCAGAAATTGCAAGCCTTGAAGAGGACAATCTTGCAGTTTGAGGACCATAGACTGATATCCCTCCATTATCTGCAGTCTTGTTTCACATGGACTTCCACCAAGCATGCTCAAACCTGAGGGAGTAGCTACACTTAGACAAGTGTCCTTCGTAAATGAATCTGAGCCTTGGTCTAAAACCAAGTTTACTGTAAACCTTGCAATGTGTTAGTTTCAGTAATGCCATATGTGGAACCTCTATGGTCACTTTAAGTTGCCTAGAGTTGGATGAGAGAAAAACAAAGTTCATAAAATAGTGCCCAGCCTACTACCAATTGCCTAGCATCAACCTAGTTTGAACCAAGGTATAATTGCTTGCAAGTAGGCCTGCAGCAATCTTGACATCAGTGTGTGCAGGAACGGATCAGGAAAATGAAGTTCTACAAACTGTTTCCATGCATAATAATGGTTGACAGATACAAGTCTAGCAACATTCTGACCCGATAGTTTGATTCCCTTTAGGCGATTAATAATTTAGTTTAAATTGCATGTCAAAACTAGTGACACACATCGGAGATATATATTAAACACTAAAGGTCATAGAATAGCATTTGATATATTTAGCTGCAATGTAGTCCATAAGATATGAGTAGCAGTCAATGTCTAGCAGTATAAATTTGTATGCAGTGTGCTCAATGGGAAATGAAAGTGAAAATCTGAACTAAAACGTTACGAGAGAGCGAAGCAGTGAACCTTAACTTTTCTTAAAAAAAATAAAACCCATTACAGGCAACTTTTGGTATGTGGCATAGAGTATTATTATTATCTTTATATTGCGCCAACATATTCCGTAGCGCTGTACAGGGGGTTAGTACATGGCAAAAAACAAACTTAACACCTTAAAGAATGAGGGCCCCGTTTTTTAGCATATAATCAAATGTACATAGTGCTTGTTTCCAAGGCACGGACACAAGATTGAAAACTCGCAAACTTACAATCTAAGGGTCAAGTTAAGATACTGCATAAACAAGGTTGGGCCATGAATGAGCGTTTGTGGTATGGCTTTAAGCACTACACAAGCAGCAAGAATTAGTTATCAATTCTTTAAAATAAAAAAAGATCTAGCTGCTTGTATAGTGCTTAAGGCCACCCCACAAAAGCTAATTTATGGCCCAACCTTGTTTATGCAGTATCTTTACTTATACTCTCTGCCACATAACAAAAGTTGCCTGGAATGTTTTTTTTGGGGGGGTTTTTTAAAGTTAGTTGGCTGATTCCCTACATTTACAGGGCTGGTACACAGCAGTTGACACCCATGCCACTTTAAGAGCTTACATTAAAAAATATATAGTTGAAAGTGGAAACTGAACTAGGATACAAAATGGATTTTGCTGCATCACCCAATTCTTTATATTGTAAATACTCAACTTGGAATATGGAAACTCTTTAGATATTTATTGAATCATACTAATATGCTGCACTATATGGCAAAACACGTTGAGAGATCTGAGACTGTTTCACCAACGCATAACTGGATCTCCAATATGAAAAGTACCAATTTAAATGTAGAGGAGAATATATACTTACGATCAAGTCCATTTATATAACGCATGCGGATTTCACAGTGACCCCATACAGCACTCACAACTGGATATAGTTTTTTCCCTTTTAGTCCACGAAAGGCAGTGCCCATGTACTGTCCATCCACAATAAAACTTAGTGTCCCATCATCCATATCTAGTACCACAAGGAAAGAGTCTGGTACCATAAAGGTTTCATCAGGCTCCAGAAAGGCAGGGTATGTTCTACTTGGTTGATTTTTGCCATCGTGATATAGTTTGTTTCTTCCAAGGTCCCATCCCCAGGATTTCCTATTACTTCCTATAAGAGTGGTGTAACCTACTGAATGGAGAGGGGCATCTCCTGTAGCTACACCAACAACAGCATGAGTCCCCCGCTGTCTCATAACCCATGTTATTTCCCATACATGCAGGCCTCTTGTGTAGCCAGTTTTACCACGAATGGCATCTGTACTCTGTGCCACCGGATGCCGGTGAAATATAAGTTTGTCATCTTCTTTAACAAACACATTTATTGATCGATCATTATTATTCCAAGAATGCTGCAGCTGAACTTCATGAGACACTGGAGGCATATCCAATAAAAGGTCCAGCCTTGAAGGTTTACAGTAGTCAAGTCCCTGGAGATCTTGCTTTAATGGTCTGTACGCAGGGTCCCTCATATCCACAGTCTTAATACCTCCTGTAACCTTCTGACCCATGTTACAACGATTTCACCTTTTATAGATCCAAAAATCAAGTCTAGATGACCAGCACCCACTCTTGCTTAAATGTGGAAAGGATACACTGATAATTTGTAGGACAAGTGTTCCTGTGGTCAAAAACAAGGGAATAGAAGTTAGAATAACATTGGTCAGCAGAATTAAATTAGGCAAGTGTTTGATAAGCAGCTACATACTCTACCAAGTATGGACAACAAATCTGGCTCATAAGTGGAGATTATGGGACACCAAATTATGAGCCTTATAAGATAGATAAGATTAAACCAAGTTTTTTGCACAGGGAGCAGACATGCAGAAAAGGACACATTGCTAAGAATCTATAGATAATCCAGAGCAGTTACAGCATTACACAACACAGAGTTGTACAAAAAATAAATAAAACAGACTTTGTACATTTCACCTTATCCTCAGGTTACACTAAGCCTTGATATGAGTGTATGCTCTATAGAAGTGTATAATGGCATGCTTTACTGACTTATGAGAGCCGGAAACTAGAAATCTCATTTTAAATGTACCACTAAACCATTACATAAAGCAAAACTAATAATGTATCCCTGGCTAGAAATATGCAAGGCTAAGTTAGTTATGTCAGAAGTGGAAGGACTATTTGCAAAAAAAAGTTATGCTATTAATACACAATGATTGAGGATTTACCAGAAAGTTTAAGGAACCCTTGTGGGGTTTAAAGAAACACGGAGCAATCTCTTTTGTACATTTAAAATGGAGCATGCTTTAGACACTTGCAGAGTTGCTTCTTGCATGAAAAGTAAAGCCATTTAAACATGAACTTTGCATAGCATATTTATATCTGTATACTTCACTGGCAAAAAAAGAGTATAACCCTACATCTACATTAGTGGTCATTGGTTCACAGACAAGCCCCTGGATCTGTTAAACTATTTTTGTTGCTATGAGCAATCATAAAAAAAAAAAAAAAAAAAAATCTAGTACATGTGATACCCTCTTTCAGATGCAAAGAAATCTGCTTCCAGTGTCTCAAGTACACATGCAAGACTAGAATGGATCAGCTATCCAGGTTATGGTAGCTGCCTAGTTTGTCAGTTACTGCTTTAGGTTTTAGCAGAGGGAGCAGCCATTAAACACAAATGGAGTTTGAGTCGGATCACACAGTTCAGTTGTCAAAGTATTTCAGTAACTTATTGCAGTTCTTACATTCACGTTATGGTCTTCACATGCTCAGGTCACCTAACAGACTATGCGCTTTACAGATCGTCTCATATGAGACTGCTATAGGGAGGCTTCAGTTGCATGGGAAACTTAGTAAGTCCACCATTAGTGTAATCTTTGCTCACAAGAGCAACTGTAGCTCTTCCCAGTGGGAACTACCAAATACTTCACTATTTCGTTTCTACTTTAGTCCTATTTCTTCACACTGAAAATGATATCTACAGGTAGTAAGAGGTTTGTTTGTCTTGAAGATTGTGTTGTGAAACACAAGTATCATTTAAGATTTCCTACAGGAGGGTATAAGAATTCACACCAGGTAAGCAAAGAGTAGACAGTAGGCTGGCACATTGTTTTATAACTCATAATCACTAGCTATCTTATAGTAAGAAAGCCAAGCAAACAAAGGGGAAATGGACTTGATAGTGGGGACAAATATTAACCAGACTTTTTGGAAAACAGGACAGACAAACATGTATTGTTTAATAGTGATTAACCCACTTCCAGGGAACCAGATTGCCTTTCGCTTATCAGTTTTCATAAGCAAGCATGAGTTCGAGGTATTGCTGTACATAGTGATCATTTATATTTGAATTGACAAGTTCAAGAACGGCAGCATCTAAAGGCTATCTTTTTGAGGCAGTTAGAGATGCAACTCTTTAGAGCCAGGCTTGACAAATCCAGGAGTTGGTCTTAAAGTCTCACTGCAGGCTCCTACATCTAATACATAACTTTGCTCCTAAACATCAGATGGTGTCAACCATAGCAGATGTTCCAAATATAGGTAAATGTTGTTTAGCAATTGAGTTACTAAATGTTACTGCATTTTCCTAATTTAGACACTTAAAAGATTGCAATGTTTACATGTCACAGCCTTAGTTACTCCAAGTACAGACAGGTGATTTGTTAATGAAACATTGCCCCACTCGGGCTGTATTGCCTTCCGTACAAGTGATGCAAAGAGGCCAGACATGCTCAGATCCCCAGATAGGTAGCATTTCTAGTGAGTAAGCATGCCCAGGTGATTTATGACAGGCTTTTAGGCACAGCTCTAGAGGACAGTTTTTAATCATGTCTAAATGACAAGTTGCAAGTGGGTTGATGAGAGGCTGTCGGACAGGTAAACAAGACAGTAACAAACACCCAACTTTGGGGGTGGGGCTCACACAATCTACCTTACCAAGATGACAAGCAAGGTTACCACATCTTACCATCTTAGTCAGCTGCTTTACATCTTTCCCTACGGTCGCATTGTAAGTTGCGTCACAAAGCTCACTGCCATACACTGGATATTTCCAATAATTAGTGAAGAGCAAGAAAGCCATTAAAGTTAATGCATTTTGTGTACAAAAAGCTCTACCTAGTTGTGGTGATGGGGCTTGTGTACCTCGAAGCTGTGAGAATAATAATAATAATTTAAGTAGGGTTAAAGTCAAGATAGGCATGTCATAGTAAAAAAACAGACAAATTGCAGTCCACTGGAGAAGTAACTGGCAACCCACTCCAGTATCTTTGCCAAGAAAACCATACAGATAAGCACAACAAGACACAAGTTAGCCTGGCGTGAGGTGGCCCAAAGGGTCACGGAGAGTCAGATATGACAACATATATAAAATAACTGAAAAAAAAAAAAAAGAAGTAGTAAAGTGAATACATTAAAAGTGTGTCCAGTTGAAGACACACACAAAAAAAAAACCTCAATTGTGTGTGTGTATATATATATATATATCCATATTTCCAATGGATATGGTCCCATTATCCCCAATACTCTTAATTGCTGCAGATAACCCATTACACACAAAGGAGGATCGAACAGTTATTTATACTGACAATTACATTGACTTTAAGAGACTGTCACAGAAATACAATTGCAGCTATGTATAATGTGCGTTTCTATTTGTGTAATAAGTGGGACAGGTTTCTATCACTGGTTCTCCCCCTCACATCTGCACACAACAGTCTGGTTCTCCACCCCCCCCCATACCTGCAAACACCAGTAAACACCCCCTCCACATCTGCACACACACCAGTCTCTCTCCCCCACACCAGTCTGGCCCCCCCTCACATCTGCACACACACCAGTCTGGTTCTCCCCCAATCAGTCTGCCCCCCCTCCACATCTACACACACACCAGTCTGGTTCTCCCCCAATCAGTCTGCCCCCCCTCCACATCTACACACACACACCAGTCTGGCCCCCCTCACATCTGCACACACACACACACCAGTCTGGTTCTCCCCCCCCCCCAATCAGTCTACCCCCCCTCACATCTGCACACACCAGTCTGCCCGCCCCCTCCACATCTGCACACACACACACACCAGTCTGGTTCTCCCCCCAATCAGTCTGCCCCCCTCCACATCTGCACACACCAGTCTGCCTCCCCCCCCCCTCACATCTGCACACACCAGTCTGCCCCCCCACATCTGCACACACACACACCAGTCTGGTTCGCCCCTGACAGACGACCCTCAGTGGTAGGAAGCAGAATAGCCGATTAGGGTACAGCCTAAACACAGACAGGAGCCATATACATAGCGAGACCTGCACATAACAGGGCTCCCATATAAGTAACATGATGTATGGTTACCATCTCCTCCAGCACAGACACAATGGCCGGGCCTGTCACTGCAGACCCCTCCAGCTGCAGTCCAGGTGACACCAGGCGCTCTCCTCGCATACAATGGCCGGCACAGGAGCCCCGGGTGCGTGGACGGTGGCGGGGCTCCGCTGTACTGTCCGCTCCTAACGAGCTGTCTGTGCCCCCTCCCGCCCCAGTCACCGCGCTCTCCCTGGGCTGGGGAGTTTCTCGCTTGCTCGCTCACTGGTGCCGAGCGCGCGCTCACACACAGCCTCGCGAGAGGAACACCACAGAAGCTCCACCCACCTGTACTAGTGCCGCGCTCCAACGACAGCAGTGCAGCTCCCCGCCCGTACTCAATGTAACTGCACCGCACTGTACTAATAGGTAATAGCCCCGCCCACTACAGGAACTAGCAGCGAATGGCCACGCCCCTGCTCGAACACGTGCTGGAGCAGCTGTGCAATTAACCCTTGCCTTACCCAGTTGTCAACTGGAATCAATATGAGAATCCTGTGAGCATCCTGTAAATGTCAGGCACGGGTTAACCGTGCGTCATTAAAGGTCCCATTTATTGAAGCAATGCAAAATACACATGGAAATAAACATAATTACAATTAGTTGTAATTGAAAATTATAATTTGTTAGTGCCTTAAATGTATGTAGATGTCAGAGTTGCGTTAAGTAGGAAAATCCAACAGCTGTCACAGCCGTGGGGGAGATAAAGAAGATAAGCATGCCTGGTCAGGGTACATCCATTTAACTATTAAATGTCTGTGGCACCTGCCATGATTTCAACTGGGCACGCTTGTTTGATTTTTGATCATCCTCTGGTAGCCTTAATGGCATCTAAGTCTCCCTAAACATCCCATGATGCCTTGTGGCACAAACTGACTTCACAGACAATTATGGGCTGCCTGTGATTGGCCAAAACGAACTATGAATTTTATGCTAATTTTAGCAGGGATTTCAAGGGTTGTTAACTCTCAGAATCAAATGCCTGCAAACTCAAGAGGCTTAGTACACATCAGGGTGAGATTGTTAATGTTTATTTTAATATTTTTTTCATGCAAAAAATATTTTCATACACTACATAGTCTCCTCTATCAGATGCATTCATAATCCAGGAAACTTAGATATGGCTTTAATTAATTGCTGTTAGTAAAATCATTAATGCAAGAGTTGGATCTTTCACTTATGCATAAAATAAGTATGACTTTTATATCAATGCTATGGCACTTTCACCAGTTGCAGTTAAGGTTATTGTTATGTGTACTATTCTTTTCTGCCAAAACTGCGGCATGTTCTTTGTAATTTTAAACTATATATATATATATATATATAGTATTTGTTGTTAAGTAATTCAGTCATGTCCAATTCTCCGTGACCCTATGGATAGCAGCATGCCAGGCACATCTCTCGGTATGTCTAAGGTTGTGCTTATACATAAGGTTATCATGGCAAAGATACTGGAGTAGGTTGCCAGTTCAACTAGTATGACCTGTCTGCTATGACCTGCCCATCTTGGGTGACCCTACATGGTATAGCTCACAGCTTGTCTGAGGTACACAAGCCCCTTCACCATGGCAAGGAAACAATCCTAAGTATGTACAGTAGAATCTCGGTTATCCGGCACCCAACTAACCGGGACTCTCAAGCTACCGGCATCAATTCACCATTTTCAAAAAACTCCTGCTAAACCGGCATAATTGGCACTATCCGAGGTTCGAGACTGGGAAAAAAAATTCTAACCTTTTTTCTAATTGTTTTTTTGGGCCCTACATGGCCCAGTTTAGGTGCTTATGCCTTTTTAAAGGCATTTTGAGGGGTTTTGAGGTGATTAAGGGTCGTTTAGACCCTTAAATTCAGGGACTCCCGATTAACCGGCACAGTTATCCGGCAATAGGGGGTCCCTGTGGGTGCCGTATAACGGGGTTTTTACTGTATATATATATATATATATAGCCAGCCAGTGGTCACGCGTCAATCACTACACCGGAAAAGGAGAGGCGATGTATTGTGCATACACATTCCCAGGGCGAGTGGGCCATGCGGCCCAGGTCACCCACCCCTCCAATCAGGAGGTCATTGCATATGGCCTCTCCTACATTCCTGTGTCCGTAGCAACACCTTCTAGTTGGGTCCCCCCGTTTTCACAGAGCTTGCTACATTATGGCGCAACCGAATGTCTGGCAGTATAACCAGATGGGTATCAGCTGGACTCATTAGCCTTGGTTGGCAGCCAGCCTAGGAGAAGGAAAACTCTGATTTAAAACCCGGGCAGATGCAGCTCATTAGCCCTGTAAGGCCTTCCATCTAGGAGAAGGACACTCCAGTATAACACCTACGACTCAAGGACCTTATTGTCACTGTCCAAGCTTGCTAGGCTATGACAGATAAGCCCCGAGTGTCATGGGTGGTACCAGTACTGCGCACACTGCATCTAACCTAAAAACTCAATTGCGCAGGCCTAAGGGGACACGTCTACATCTAGAACAATCAACATTTTAAAGCCCTGCAGCCATAGGAAAGGGCCGAAACGGCAGGTGGAAGATGTCACTGGAAGCCACAGTCGCAATCCTGCATGCAGGCGGTTCAGGTGTATGGGTCTTCTGATTCTGACCCAGGGGACCACGGCATCATTCGGCAGCAGCCCGAACGACCAAGCAGCCTTCTCTAGGGACAGCACTACTTGCTCCATATGGAGAGAGGCCTAGATAAGGTGGCCTAAAGAAAGCTCGTCTTTAATTCACCCAGTAGGCTAGCCGCGGTCAACGGGCATCTCCAAATCTGGACAAAACTCAGTAAAGAAGAAAAGGCTCACACCTGCCTCACAAGGTGTACTTTGACTGAAACTCGCATGTTGGAACATCAGAACTATGCTTGACATGCTTGAGACCTCAATGGAAAATCAATCATTCTCTCCTGGATGAGGACGAAGAGAGGAAATTATTATGTGGGCTCAAGGGTGACTTTATGGAGGGCATTAAAAGTATGTATAAGAGGCTATCTTATTAATCAGAACACTATAAAAATGAAGCAGAGAGGTCTCTCTTTGAGAGCTTTGTATACTAAACTATCGAAAATACAGCAGCAAAATAAAACAGACCCAACTCGAGAACTAATGGAGGAGATAGGTTAATCCAGAATCAAATTCGACAAATTAATCAGATAATTGCGGATAAGTCTCTCTGGCGACTCCAGCAAAATTTATTTCTTCAGGGCAATGAAATAGGAAAACTTTGGCCAATAAATGTAAGCACAACAACAACATTAAAAGTATACCCGCCATTAGACTGGGCCAAAAATGTATTTCTGCCCCGAAAATGATAGCTAATGCCTTTGCAGAATATTAGAAAAACTGTACAATTTGAATGAGGATGGGGAAGGTGAGAGCTCTCCATCTGGTATTTTTGAGAGTTTCTTAGAGCAAATAAATCTACCTAGAATTTTGGAAAGTCAGTTAGAAGTATTAAATTTGCCCATATCAAATGAAGAGATTTCTGTGGCAGTTAAAGCATCTCGACTATATTCATCTCCCGGCCCAGACGGTTTTAGCAACCGATTTCTTAAAGTCTGTCTTCTGGTAATTGTCACTCCGTTGAAATTTTTTTTGATGAAATCAAAGACACAGGTTTCGTTCCTGAAGAAATGTTAAGGGCTAACATTGTTACTATTCTTAAACCAGTGAAAGACAAAACTTTATGTAGCAGTTATAGGCCTATTTCATTGCTTAATACAGACTTGAAGATCTACGCCAAAGTCCTGGCGGCAAAGGCTAAATAAGGTTATGGATCATGGTTATGGTTGGTGTCGGTTGATCAAACAGGCTTTGTTAAAAAAATCCAGGGAGAAAAACTGCAGTAGATTGCTGGATTTGATTTCATATGTTGGGTCCGGTAAGGCACCCACAGTCTTCCACTCCCACAATGCGGAAAAGGCTTTTGATTGCCTAAATTGGATGTATATGCAGCAGACATAAAAAAATGTGGTTTGGCAGACTTTGGAGAGAGGGCTGTTGGAGCTTTATACTCCAACTCCTCCACCATGGTGGTGGGAGCGGGGTTTACATCTAGGCCATTCCATATTACTAATGGGACTAGACAAAGCTGGCCTCTGTCACCTTTTTTATTTGCCCTGATGATCAAGCCTTTTGTTCAATGGATTAGATGTTCTGTTGAAATTAAAAGTATTAAAATCAATAAATCTGAACATAAAACCATCTTATTTGTAGATGACACTGTTCTCTGTTTAACAGAACCACTGGTTTCTCTTAAAGTGGTACAGGAAGAAGTGGAGAAGTATAGTTTAGTTTCAAATTATAAAATCAATATTTCTAAATCAGAGGTTCTATCAGTCAATATTTTGCGCGATGAAATTAACAGTTTGTCTAAGATTTACCCATTCAACTGGCATATGAATAAATTTACTCATTTGGGTATATACCGTAATATTTTGATAATAAGAAAGTGACAATGATCAATAATTTTAATACTTTGTATAAAAAACTGATTGTTCAACTATCTGAATGGAAAGATAAGAAGGTATCCTTTGCGGGCCGAATAGCAATAGTCAAAATTACTATTTTGCAAAAGATCAATTACTTATTTTGTTGTCTTCCGATAAAGATTCCTAACTACTTGATTAAGAAATTTCAAATTCTAATTGATAAACATATAAACTCTGATAAACAAGTAAGGGTTAAAACAAACATCATGGCGAGGCCCCTTGTAAGAGGGGGAATGGGCTATCCGACTTTAAAATTATACTATGAAGCGACTATACTTTCCCACCCACATTCTTAGAGAGTGATAACATTTTAGATTATAATCTTAAAAACTTAATTCTAACTAACTTCTGGAAAAACGATCTTAAAGAGGGAGCTTCAGTTATTCTGGACTTGTTGAAACTATGGCATGCTCTTAATGGTAAATAGGATTTAATGTCTTTCCCCAGCCCAAGACCCTGAAATTACAACGATTAGACAATGTAACAAGTGGGGCATATTATATTTGTATATAGGTGGATCTCTAGCCTCTTTTGAGGCATTGTCTACCAAATATGGACTTCCAAAAATATTTTGGTTGGACTAAACGTTTCTTGTTTCAAATAATTTAAATCTAAAGTGTAACTTTCTAGAGAAGCCTTTTAAAAAATTAATTATATCCCCTGATAGAAGTCATCTATATTCCAAGTGCGTTAATATTTTAAGACTAGGATTGGGAAAAGGGAAAACATCGATGTCTTCATGGGAAAAAGAGTTAAGTTCTGCATGGCCAGACAGAATACGGTTGAAAGCGGGTAGGCTTACGGGTAAATATATTAAAAACGCGGCCTACAGGGAGACTTATTTTAAAGTTGTTAACAAATGGTACTTTGTTCCGGACAATATATTTTAGTTTAGCAAACAGGAAAAAGATAAATTGTGTCGGAGAAACTGTAGATACATTGGCACTCAGTCCCATATATGGTGGGACTACCCCTGCGTCCAACATTTTTGGCAAATGTGCTCTGACCATATTACCGTCCTCTTAAAACAGGAAATTACTTTAAGATCTGAAAATGTTATTTTTCATATTTTTGATGTTGATTTGACTCCAAAGACACAAGCATTCATTGTCCAGGTGCTTATGGTTGTGAAATGGTTGCTAGTTAGATTATGGAAACAGCAATAAACTCCTTCGTGGACAGAAGTAATTAACATTAACAATAGGTGAGACTATTGCTTTTTCAGTCATTCCGATTGACTCACCTGTCTACAGAAAGGAAATCCTCAAATCCAGACCTGTTTGCGGCCCCCCAGGACTGAGTTTGGACACACCTGGTCCAAATTAATATCAGCTCCTCTATTTTATTTCCCCTATTCAGCCTATCATATCCACTTATACAGCGGAATCTCTAAATTCATCAGTCCCTATATTCATCAAATCCAAATAATAACAGGCAAAAAAAAAGCTCTTATATCAATCCAAAAATCCAATATTAGTCATTACATTTAAAAGAACAGACAGAAACAGACCCATTTCACAGTTCTTTTCTAAATTATCGTTGGGAAATGACAAAAAGGACACTGATCACCTAAATTGGAGTTACCTGATGTTTTATTGGAAGGTGACTCCTCTTCTATACAATTGTTATTATTAACTTTTGTTTATAACACACCAACATATTCTGTAGCGCTGGAAATACACATCGAAAACAAAATTAACACAAAGCAAAGAATGGAGGGCCCGGTTTTTGAGCTTAAAAGTACATAGTGATTGTTTCCAAAGCACCGGCACAAGATTGAAAACTCGCAATTTTACCATCTACAATACAATAATTCCTTTGCTCCTCTTCAGCTTCTGTCATCATCGCTCTTCAGTAAAGGGAAAGTTCTTGGTACATTTATTTATGTATCAGATACGGGTCTGGGAAAGGATTTTTCAATTTTTAGCTAATTCCTATGGATTGATTCCATGACACTGTATATAGAGTGCAGTTGTTTCTATGCACAACTCTCCATGTAACTGTCTTGCACCAGTCAAGGTGACCATTACTACATGACTGACACTTGGGCCATCACCTTACTTGTCTACTGACTGATTACCACTTTGGGCTTCCTACCTTTGTACTTCAAGCCCCAAATATTTTTGCACCTGTCTCAGACTTCAAGTTGCGGCATAATGTGTGTATGGCCAAGTGCACGTGACTGAGCAACCTCAAATGGGCATGGATCACAACAGTTTTTTTAAGTGTTTTAAAGGCATATCTAGGTTTCCCTGATTTTATCTTTTTTCTAATCTAACACACATTGCTTATATCAGTCACACACATTACATTGAGTCATTCTATACACATACAGATTTATTTTATTTAAAAATAAATTGGTTTCCACACCCCCAGAGCTGCTTACATAGGCACAGTGTACCTACCAATAGAACATTTGCATTTGCATTTTTTAACCCTATACTAACTTTCAAGCTAGGGTTCCCTGGTGGGCCAGTGTTTAGAATTTGGTGCTGTGACCTGGGTTCGGTTCCAGTCAGAGAACCAAGAGGTCATACCACCCTGAAGCCAAGCAGGGTTGTGTTGTGCCTGGTCAGTACTTGGATGGGAGACCCCCTAGGAATACCAGGAGCTGTATAATGTGGCCCACTAGAGAAGTAACTGGCAACTCACTCCAGTATCTCCTCAATGATAACCAGGTAGATCAGCATGACCATGAACATAAAGATGTGCCTGGTGTGTTACAGTCTATAAGGTCATGGACAGTCGGAAATGACTGAACAGTGCAAAAAAAAAGAAAATAAAAACCTTCAAGCCAACTGTAGTACAGTGCAGAGATCCACATAGCAACATCTGAAAACAGTGGATCTCTTTCTGTGCTCTGGAATATTTATTTGAAAAAAGAAAACACATTGTGGCACATTATCAAATACCCGCTTTCTAATGCAACAAAGAAATAAAAATCCCTTTAACACTTATGCTAATGAAAGGCCTATGGCGGAGGTTCTCCCTAATGCTTTTAATGGTCTGGAGGAGAAGGTGAGCCTGATTTTGATAGTACCAGACACTTGGCATCAACAGGTTTTGGATTTTACCCACTGAATTTGTGCCTGGCTATGATTGTGAGTTTCCTGGTTCTGAATGCGCAGATCGGTGTTTGACCTGGTTGCCGCATTTCAAATATTCGAAAATTCCCCCCTTCTGTCTCTCTCCTCCATCCTGCTCTCTCTCTTCCAATTTAGTCGCATTCTCCCCTTACAACTCTGTCCCTTTCTGCTTCTCTCTCTCTCTTTAGTCCATTTCATCCCCTTCTTTGTGTCTCTCGACCATCTTTGTGTTTGTCTCTTGTCCTTTTTGACTTCCTCTCCATCTTCTTTGTGTCTTTCTTTTTGACTCCATTTCTTCCTTCTTTCCTCGCCTACTATTTCTTTTCTTTTCTCCTCTATTCCCTTCTCCTCTCTGTTCTCCTTCCTCTCTCCATTCATCTCTCCTCTGTTTGCTGTTCTTCTATCTCCAGTCTCCTCTTTTCCTCTTCTCTCTGCTAATACACAGACTTAAGAACAAGTACATCGCCCTACCTCACAGAGCTGAGGCGCAAACATTACTTTTTTATTTCCTTTGTCTAATACAGAAACATTTTAGTGCTCGGGAATCTAATCTGTAGCCACGTTGCAGATAGACCACAGAGCTGACATCAAACAAGTGGCCAACGTTTTGGAGAATAATATAGATGAATAATCAACTAGATTACTGGACACTTGTGGCTACCTCACTTCGGCTCTCATTGCAAGCCTTCCCCCCCCCTACCTCTCCCACCCTCTACTTGATGGGAGGCGCTCATTGCAAGCCTCTACTTTAGTGGCCCTGCGATGAGCGCCTTCAGCCCTTATCACGGGCCTCGGAATGAATGCCTTTAGTGCCCATTGTGAGCCCCACCTCTACTTACTCTCCCTCCCCTGTGTGTCTTTCCCCCCTCTCGATCCCCGTGTCTTTTCCCCCTCTCCCTTCTCTGTGTCTCTTCCCCCCTCCTCTGTGTCTCTCCCCCCCTCTACCTCCCCTGTTTCTCTTCCCCCTCTCCCTCCCCTGTGTCTCCCCCCCTGTCTCTTCTACCCGTCTCCCTCCCCTGTGTCTCTTTTCCCCCCTCTCCCACCCCTGTGGCTCTTCCCTCCTCTCCCTCTTCACCCTGTCTCCCTCCCCAGTGTCTCTTCACCCCTGTCTCCCTCCCCTGTGTCTCTTCCCCCCTCTCCTCGTCTCTTCCCCCCACCCCCTCCGCTGTGTCTCTTCTCCCCTCCTGTCCCTCCCCTGTGTCTATTCCTCCTCTCCCTCCCCTGTGTCTCTTCCTCCCCTCCTCTTCCTTCCCTGTGCCTCTCTTCCCCCTCCCCTGTGTCTCTCTTCCCCCTCCCCTGTGTCTCTCTTGCCCCCTCCTCTCCCTCCCCTGCATCTCTCTTCCCCTCCTCCTCTTCCTCCCCTGCGTCTTTTCCCCCTCTTCTGTGTCTCTCTTCGCCTCCTCCTCTCCCTCCCCTGTGTCTTTTCCCCCCCTCCCCTGTGTCTCTCTCCCCCATCCTCTCCCTTCCACTATTTCTCTCTTCCCCCGTGTCTCTCTTCCCCTTGTGTCTCTCTTCCCCCCTCCTCTCCCTTATGTCTCTCTTCCCCATCCTCTTTGTCTCTCTTCCCCCCTGTGTCTCTCTTCCTCATGTCTCTCCCCTACTCCTCTCCCTCCTGTGTCTCTCCCCCACTCCTCTCTCCCGTGTCTCTCCTCCACTCCTCCGTCACCTTAATGCTGCGGGCGCGAGGACACGCACACGCCCGTCGTCCCACACGCTTGTGCACGCGTGCCACCGGATCAGGGAGCAGGGAGTATGGAGCATGGAGGGCCGCGGGGCTGATGTGGTGCGATGAGCACCTAGGGCTCTCATCACAAGCATCATTGGGGCATGGCAGGGGGAGTTGTGAAACTTGCAGTTCGACAACTATTATATGTGATATATATATGTAGCCAATTAAATGTGGCATGTGTCATGAGCTGGCTTGGTGGGTATATAAAGTGACATGTAGGTATTCTGCAAACATATCAACCATTGCTGTCATAAGTAAAATGTGCGATTTCTCTGACTTTGAAAATGGGATGGTCATTGCCTTTCAGGTCAAGGGTGGTAGTATTTTTGAAACAGCGCAGTTTGTGAACTGTTCATGTTATGCTGCATTCAAAGTGTAACATGACTGGACAAACGGCACCGGTGCAAATGAAAGGCGTTTAAACTGCAGAGCACCACGTGTCAGTGATTAAAAAAGTGAACATCGGCTGTGAATTTGTATCCCTGCACCCATGCTGATGAGGGATCATCATCAGAAATGGCTTTCATTTGCACAACAATACCTAAAGTGTATTTCTGGAAGCCCACTCAACTGATTGGAGTACACCCATACATGTTGACTGTCTTCCCTGGAGCGGATGGGATCTTCCGTCAGGACAATGCAACATGTCGTATACCCAGAATTATCTGGGAGGTGTTGGAGGAGCATGACGAATACTTCCAAGTACTTCCCTGGCCTCCAACGGGCGGTGTATACCTGTATGAGACTCAGAGCCTAAAATGCAGTACTCTCCATAGCAATGGCCCCTACAACCTAACGTTAACCATGTCTATGAACAGGACCTCCTCAAAATCCACTAAGGCCATTGCCCCCCCTTTTTCTCACTCCCTTGTGCTTTGGGTTGAGAGACAATTATGGGCTTTTTTTTTTTTTTTTAAGGTTTCATAAGGTATTAATGGCTATCAGGGTCCTTTAGAAACAGTTTATTCTCAGGGTGTTATTGCACCTTGAGTAGAGACGCATATGGAGCAAGGACAATATCACACGTGGAGATCACTTGTCAGGGTTTACACGTAAGAGTCTTTAGCAGGAAGCATGTAATAGCTGTGTAAGGGCTTGCATGAGCTTTGACTAATAAGATTTTCTCCAAGAGCCATGTAATCAAGCCTTATGTCAGTAGATCATCTGACCATTGAGAGTCCATTCTGGAAAGTAGGAAGTGGTTTTATAGGGGAGGAACAGAATGAGAGCGAATGAGCTAGAGAAAGTCTGACAGTGGATTAACCATACCATTGTCTTATGTATAGAGAGTGAGAAACAGTCCAAGATGATAAACAGTATGTGAGAGTAAGAGACAGTCTGGGAGTTAATTAACCCCTTCACTTTCTTGGTGTATTGTATATATAGAGAGTGATAGGCAGGGGAGAAATAGCATGGCTGTGACAGGCCATGGCACAGTTTTTGACTGAATTAACTAATTTGCTGTCTTTATGTTTACAGAAAGAGAGGCAGGGGAATATATGGCATGTGAGAGGGAAGAGACCATCTGTGAGAATGGAACTGACACCTTTACCAGGAGACATTACCAAGAGAACCAATCACTGCAGAGCTTGAGAATCACAGGATCAGGTAATCTGAAAAAAAAAAAAAAAAGGACTGTTAGGAAAGTAACGGGAACAGTGGGAGAGGCACAATAGAACAATTATGGGAATTAATATTTATTTGATGGATTATGGTGCTACCACCATGGTGCTTTTCTTTTCCCATGTTCTGCTTTGTGTGTATGTGTTTAAGGGAAATATTACATGGCAGGGGATACACAGGTGGCGGTGGGCAGATGTTAACCGCTGGGGCTGTGTATTAACCAGGTGTCACCTACTTTTAGTTGGGTGTCAGTGTATTTGTAATGGACATTGTGATTTATGGTTGGGAAACCATTAGAAAGGCTTATTTTGTGCATCTGAGTGTGTAAGATTCAGGTTAATGTTATTAGTGTCCTGAAAAATGCTTCTTTAGGCTATTTTTATCTCCAACTGGAACACACATAGCTCCTTAAGTGTCTTGTTAGTGTTCTTGTAAGTGTTCTCATAAAGGATTTATCTGCTCTTGTGGGAGAATAGTTTATACATAGTGATTACCTGTAAGAGTTTACTCTTAAGAGTTTGCTGCAGGGGCAATGTAATAAGCTAAGTTAGGACTTAAGTGAACTTTTCACTTGTAAGAGTTCTTATGACAGCCATGTAATTAAGCCCTTAATCCAAGCTTGATTTTAACATCCCATCTTCAGTTCATTAGGCTTGTTTTGCATTCTGCAGAATGAAGAACATTACAGGTTATCTCACCTGGCTAAAGATCACTGTAACATGCCTTATCTCACTTTCTTTTCGAATACTGTACCTCTTGATGGTATTTCGGTATAACCATACCTCCCAGGTGTCCTCTTTTAGACAACCAGTCCCTATTTTAAGATTAAGACCATCTGTCGCCCCAAGGTGTCATTTCTCTATTAACTGATTAGTACAAAATTTTATGTCTTAAGGGATATCATAGAAAATCAAGTGGGATATCACTGATTACATAAGTATATCATTGATGGGGAAAGGTGTAGCATTAATGTTTGTGTTTGCATTGTTCAGTCTTTTCCAACTCTCTGTGACCTCATGGACTGCAATACACATACTAATCCAATAGGTATTCATGGCAGAGATCCTGGAGTGGGTTTCCAGTTCCTTCTCTAGTTCCTAGGTGGTCTCCCATCCAAGTACTGACCATGCCCATGCCTGCATGGCTTCAGAGTGGTGTGACGCCTTGGTTACCTGACTGAAATTGAACCCAGGTTGAAGCAATGAAAGCACCAAATCCTAACCACTAGACCACTAGGATTAGGCAATTTAAACAACTTTCTTTGTTTTTATGCTTTTTAATAAAACCTAGTTGTGAAATAACAATGTTTTCAGCTAATTAGGATAGATTTATGTATAAATACACAGGTAGAAATACAAACTGAGCCAGTTTCTCTATGCATATATTACACAGGGAAATTGTTATGCTTGAAAATCTAGTTTGACCAGTTTGTGCTGGGCATTTAGTGTTAATCCAAGTGGTGAAATGTGTTAAAAACATGAATAACATTATCACAATAAATGACTCTACTTAGATGTACTCACTCGCAGCAAATTTAGGCATTGCATTGACATTGTAAAATGTGACTTAACATCTCTCCCCCTACAAGGCTTAATTGTAGAAGCTCTTGTACAGAAGAGCATTGTATTGTAAAAGCTCACTAAAATTTGTTGTGATGCACAAACATTGAATCAGCCCACTGTAATGTATTTCCCTACTGATCAAAGCAGTATCCCCATTTAAAGACGTGTATATGCCGACATTGATTCTAGAAATCTATCCATGCACCCTGAAATGTTTCATTTTATCTGTGTGTCACCAGTAGGTCGAATAATTCATCCGAAAATTATTTTGCATGCATCGTCAAATGTGTTATGCACTTGTCACTATTGCAATGAGACCCTACCAATGACTGCTGATCACATGTACTGGTGACTACATGTACTTCTGCTGTCGTGGTATCTTTGTGGTTGCAAGTTCTCGATCCTAAGTACTAATAGTGTGCCCTGATACTTATCCTATGGTTTTAATCTACTTGGCCTGTAACTCTGATTAGTCTGTAGCTTGGTCAGGCTCTTCACCAGTGACCCAATCTGACCAGTATGCTGCCTGCCCGTGACCTTTCAATTGTTTACAATGGTTCTTCTTCACATTGGATTTAGACCCTGTTTCAATGCATGGTCTCCTAGCTCTCATTCTGACCTGTGGGTTCATGTTGAGTATTCATCATCATTACACCCTAAATATATCCTTCCAAGTTGCCTCAACACCAGGACTTAATCTGAGCATTGTGCATTTGCCCCACTGATTTGTACGCAGGAATCAGATGCACATTAAAGCTCCTGCTTTAGGGCAATACCGAACTCTCAATATACGGTAACTCAATCAATACTTTTACGTACCACTCATTCTAGTGATGTTTGAGTGGCTGCTCACAAGAAGAAAACTACCTGAACTAGCAGGTAGAGGAGATCAAGTGGAATGTAGATAGACAAATGATCATCACATATATAGTTGTGAGCGTACGAGTCGTTGCTCACGCTTGCGGGCTCGCGTAGCGAGCCCGCAAGAACTGCGTCCCTCGCGAAGCGAGGGACGCAGTTCGCCGCAAATGCGGGTCCTCGCGAAGCGAGGGCCCGCATTTGCGGTTGTCGAGGCTCAACGTCGGCTCACGCTTGCGGGCTCGCGTAGCGAGCCCGCAAGAACTGCGTCCCTCGCGAAGCGAGGGACGCAGTTCGCCGCAAATGCGGGTCCTCGCGAAGCGAGGGCCCGCATTTGCGGTTGTCGAGGCTCAACGTCGGCTGTGTTAACACACACATACACACACACGACTTTTGTAACAGAATAAACCCAACCGCCCAGCCAACAAAAACCCAAGTCGTTGCTCACGCTTGAAGAAACTGCGTCCCTCGCGAAGCGAGGGACGCAGTTCGCCGCAAATGCGGGTCCTCGCGAAGCGAGGGCCCGCATTTGCGGTTGTGGAGGCTCAACGTCGGCTGTGTTAACACACACATACACACACACGACTTTTTTAACAGAATAAACCCAACCGCCCAGCCAACAAAAAACAAACAACGTCCCCGCAAATGCGGATCCTCGCGAAGCGAGGGTCCGCATTTGCGGTGGTGGGAGCATCCCAACATCGGCTGTGTTAACACACACATACACACACACATAACTTCATAACAAAAAAAAAAATCAAAGTCGCCTCACACCCGCTTACACCCAGACACACAGACGCAAGACTTAACAAAAAAACAGTAAAAAAGGCCCCTCACACGCTCTTAACACACATACGCACGACTTAGAAACAAATACACTGCGTCGTACACGTAAAAGCTAACTGCGTATATCGCAACAAAATACGGCCGCATCGGAAAAAAATACGGCCGCGAAAGACCCATTCCAACCGCCGCGCATCAAAACATCACAAACACAAGAAATAAACACAACAAACACATAAAAACCTTACTTATAGCACGGGGGGGCATCCGGCACCTCCAAAAGTTCATTTACACGTCCATTTAAGTGAAAACAAACAGTTTAAACGACCGAAAATCGGCTAAGCGAGAGAAAAAAATGGCCGCCGAACAAAACGAAAACGAGGCTCCAGACGTAACTACACTACACTTACTCGCAACAAAATACGGCCGCATCGGAAAAAAATACGGCCGCGAAAGACCCATTCCAACCGCCGCGCATCAAAACATCACAAACACAAGAAATAAACACAACAAACACATAAAAAGCTTACTTACAGCACGGGGGGGCATCCGGCACCTCCAAAAGTTCATTTACACGTCCATTTAAGTGAAAACAAACAGTTTAAACGACCGAAAATCGGCTAAGCGAGAGAAAAAATGGCCGCCGAACAAAACGAAAACGAGGCTCCAGACGTAACTACACTACACTTACTCGCAATAATGAAACACATACTATGCGGAACGGATCACACTCATATTAAACACCATTTTAAACACTACTACGCACAAAATGGCGGATGGAACGCAAATTGTAAGCTGGAACGCAAATAGCGCATGCGTATTACGTTCTAACGGTCTAACTTTCCAGAATGTTCTACAAGTTTATAAATACTGTCTATTTGACAGAGAAAAATACATTTCTCCTCAGGTGATGAACAGAGTGACTTCGGAGATAACTGCTGCTAAAACTTGAGAAGATAATTCTTTCCTAATTTACTACTTTACATTGTGCAAATTACAACTGAGAGGTAAGCTATAATATATTACTTATTTTCAAGACAGGACATCAAAAAAAAAAATTAAAGAAGACAAAGAGGTTTATGTATACTGACAAGTGACACGCACATATATGCGTATAATGTATACTGACATGTGACACGCACATTTATGCGTATAATGTATACTGACAAGTGACACGCACATTTAGGCGTATAATGTATACTGACATGTGACACGCACATTTATGCGTATAATGTATACTGACAAGTGACACGCACATTTATGTGTATAATGTATAGTGACAAGTGACACGCACATTTATGTGTATAATGTATACTGACAAGTGACACGCACATTTAGCCGTATAATGTATACTGACAAGTGACACGCACATTTATGTGTATAATGTATAGTGACATGTCACATGCACATTTATGTGTATAATGTATAGTGACATGTGACACGCACATTTATGTGTATAATGTATAGTGACATGTTACATGCACATTTATGTGTATTGCCCCTGCAACAAACTAATTAAACAACTACATTTCAATTACATTACAAAAAAATAAGTTGGGACTATTAAAATACTATTAAAATATGAGTCATGTATACTGATATGTGACACGCACATATATGTGTATCATCTATAGTCACATGTCACACACACATTTATGTATGTTGGGAAAAAATAAAAATAAGGTTAATTTAACAATTAAAATATGATTCATGTATACTGATATGTCACACGCACACAAAAAAATTACTTTCAACTATGGAAATGTGCTTCATGTATGTGACATATGTGTGTAGCACCCACCAAAAAATAATGTTAATTCAAATTAATTACAGAAGTATAATTCAATGAAATTAATTTACTGCAATTTAATAGATCACCTAAAACTCAATCTTTCTACTTTTTTAAATATTCAAACAGACTCTGCATCAACAGCGTCTTTCAACAATTTGCACCGTACACTGTGAAGCACAATCCCTTTTAAAGAACACCAACAAAGAACAAGAGGTAAGATACAAAAATACTTTAAATGCTGAAAAGGCCATGGTTTGTTAAATACAAATAAAAAATTCTATAATTCACTATTTCACTTTATTTTTCAAACAGACACTACAAGAAGACCGGCGGATTAAGATTGGCAGGAGGGGACCCTCTGTCATTCCACACTTCAATCAAGGTAAAGTATTTAAGTATAAAAAAGAACCGAACCATGAGCCTTATTCAATTGTGAGTTGGCTAATTGAATAGGGCTTTATATAAGCACATAATAGGTCTTCACTAACTAAAAACTTCTGTCAAAAAATATTTTATGTGCTTATATAGAGCCCTATTCAATTGGTCAAAACGCAATTGATTCAGGACCTAAATATGTTTAATGGCCGAGGGCCTCATTCAAATGTGCTTGTTTAACAATGTATAACCATTAGAAAAAACACTACATAAGTATAACAAAAGTGGTGCCCATCAAACAGGATTTACATTTACATTCTTATTTTAATGTTTAACAACCTATAAGCCTTAGAAAGAAGCCTAAATAAGCATACCAACATTGGTGCCCACCAAACAGGATTGTATGAAAACTCACACAAACACATAACAAACTACATTTACATTCTTATTATATGTTTAACAACCTATTAGCATTACAAAACTACATTAATAAGCATACCAACAGTGGTGCGCATCAAACAGGATTGTATGAAAACTCACACAAACACATAGCAAACTACATTTAGATTCTTATTTCATGTTTAACAAACTATAAGCCTTAGAAAGAAGCCTAAATAAGCATACCAACATTGGTGCCCAACAAACAGGATTGTATGAAAACTCACACAAACACATAGCAAACTACATTTAGATTCTTATTTAATGTTTAACAACCTATAAGCCTTAGAAAGAAGCCTAAATAAGCATACCAACATTGGTGCCCACCAAACAGGATTGTATGAAAACTCACACAAACACATAGCAAACTACATTTACATTCTTATTTTATGTTTAACAACCTATAAGCCTTAGAAAGAAGCCTAAATAAGTATACCAACAGTGGTGCGCACCAAACAGGATTGTATGAAAACTCACACAAACACATAGCAAACTACATTTACATTCTTATTTTATGTTTAACAACCTATAAGCCTTAGAAAGAAGCCTAAATAAGCATACCAACATTGGTGCCCACCAAACAGGATTGTATGAAAACTCACACAAACACATAGCAAACTACATTTACATTCTTATTTTATGTTTAACAACCTATAAGCCTTAGAAAGAAGCCTAAATAAGTATACCAACAGTGGTGCGCACCAAACAGGATTGTATGAAAACTCACACAAACACATAACAAACTACATTTACATTCTTATTTTATGTTTAACAACCTATTAGCATTACAAAACTACATTCATAAGCATACCAACAGTGGTGCGCATCAAACAGGATTGTATGAAAACTCACACAAACACATAGCAAACTACATTTAGATTCTTATTTAATGTTTAACAACCTATAAGCCTTAGAAAGAAGCCTAAATAAGTATACCAACAGTGGTGCGCACCAAACAGGATTGTATGAAAACTCACACAAACACATAGCAAACTACATTTACATTCTTATTTTATGTTTAACAACCTATAAGCCTTAGAAAGAAGCCTAAATAAGCATACCAACAGTGGTGCGCACCAAACAGGATTGTATGAAAACTCACACAAACACATAGCAAACTACATTTACATTCTTATTTAATGTTTAACAACCTATAAGCCTTACAAAGAAGCCTAAATAAGCATACCAACAGTGGTGCGCACCAAACAGGATTGTATGAAAACTCACACAAACACATAGCAAACTACATTTAGATTCTTTTTTAATGTTTAACAACCTATAAGCCTTACAAAGAAGCCTAAATAAGCATACCAACAGTTGTGCGCACCAAACAGGATTGTATGAAAACTCACACAAACACATAGCAAAGTACTTTTACATTCTTATTTTATGTTTAACAACCTATAAGCCTTAGAAAGAAGCCTAAATAAGCATACCAACAGTGGTGCGCACCAAACAGGATTGTATGAAAACTCACACAAACACATACCAAAGTACATTTAGATACTTATTTTATGTTTAACAATCTATAAGCCTTAGAAAAAGGCCTAAATAAGCATACCAAAAGTGGTGGACACCAAACGGGATTGTAGAAAAACAAAGAAATAATGTCATTTTTTACTTCATACAAATACATTAAAATAATATTACATTTTCATTTTTATTTTATATCAGATACTGCGTCAAGAACATCGGACCAGGAGTTTCAACTGAGGACCACACCAGCGGACGAGGACTTTCAACAGAGGACCAGACCATTGGACGAGGACTTTCAACAGAGGACTACACCATCGGACGAGGACTTTCAACAGAGGACCAGACGATTGGACGAGGACTTTCAACACAGGACCAGACCATCAGACGAAGGCTTTCAACACAGGACCAACAAAGATTCTGCTTCAAATCAAACTTCAACCAAGGTACAGTATAACAAGTAAAAAAAGAGAAAAATTAATTAATATTCTTCTTTAATGTTTAACCACCTATAAGCCTTAGAAAATAGCCTACAGAAGCATACCAAAATTGTGGCGCACCAAAAAGGATTGTAGAAAAACACAGAAATAATGCCATTTTTTCATTCATACAAAGACATTCAAATAACATAACATTTTCATTTTTATTTTATAACAGATACTGCGTCAAGAACATCGGAACAGGAGTTGGAACTGAGGACCACACCAGAGGACGAGGACTTTCAACAGAGGACTACACCATCGGACGAGGACTTTCAACACAGGACGAGACCATCGGACGAAGGCTTTCAACACAGGACCAACAAAGAATTTTGCTTGAAATCAAACTTCAACCAAGGTACAGTATAAAAAGTAATATCTATCATCTATCTCTTATTTGTCTTTTAGGGCCAATAATCTTTAACAATAAATACAAACTTCAATGTAAACTTAAAAAAAAAATTGGCATAGTCCAAAAAAGTCTAAAAACACAGAATCTATATAATTTGTCATTGTAACATTCCAGTCCTAAACCCTAATTTAATTGCCATTTGACAAATTGAATAGTGCTGTAAATAAGGACATAACATCTTTTTTAAAATACCTTTTTAGTTACTGAAACACTTGCTTTTGGATACATGTTTAATAAATAAAAATGTCTTTAAATAATTATCTCATGCCCTTATTTAGACTTTTATTCAATTGAACGCATTGAAATTGATTAACTATAAAATGTTAACACACTATTGATAACTATATGTCATGAAAAACAACTTAACATCTCAAAATAAACTAATGGTACATTATTTTATTTTTACAGATTAACATGGCTGATAATGAGACTAAACAAGAAAAGAAAAGACGCCAAGCTAGAGAACGACGACAGAGAGCAGACAGCCAGCAGACACCGGAGAAGAAGGAAATTCGACGAGAAAAAGAACGCAAAAGAATTGCAAGCAAAAGACTGTCACTTGCAGAAATTAAAGATATGTCAAAAAAAACTACAAAGAAAATAAAGCATTTACAACCTGTTGCTCAAACATCAGATGACATTTTGCCAGAAAAAAGACAAGAGATACCAAAAAAAGCAACAAAGAAAACAAAGCATTTAGAACCGTTTCATGAAACATTAGATGACATTTTACCTCAAACAATACAACATATTATACCAAGAAAAGCAACGAAAAAAACAAAACATTTAGAACCTGTTGTTGAAACATTATATGACATTTCACCTGATGAATATGAAAGGCAAAATCCTATATGCTTTGCAAATTGTCCTCTACTCAAGTCTTTAGCAGTAGAGGTTCATAGTTGTGGGGACATGACTACTCAATGTCAGTTTTGTGAGGCTTATTATTTTAAACAGGAGAGACCCAGAGATGGACAATTTATTAGTTGTTGTCAAAAAGGCAAGTTCAAACTTCCAGAAAGGAAAGAATTTCCAATTTATTTACAAAATATTATGACTGAACCTACTTTTCCAAACTACAAAAATTTTAAGACAAACATAAGATCCTACAATAGTGCCATATCCTTTGCATCCATGGGGGCAACATTAGCTGCTAATGTACCAGGACATGGTCCTTACTGTTTTAAAGTCCAAGGACAAATTTATCATCGCACTTCCCATTTACATCCAGAGGAAGGAAATAAAAGAAAATTCGCTCAACTATATGTCCTAGATACAATGGAAGCTGTTGACCACCGTATGCAGATGGAAGAAAATAAAAAATGCTTACCCACTGTTTTCATAGAGCTAAATAACATTATGGACAACAATCCCTACAGTAAAGCTTATAAAAAATTGGCAGAAGTAGAAAATGAACAACTACTTCATTCACAAACACATCAATTACCAATGCCGAAGGTTAATATGGTGCTTAAAAGAGACAGACATACTGATAAACGTCGTTATAACTTGCCAACAACAAATGAGGTTGCAATGGTGTTTCACAATGATGAAGGAGAACCACCATTTCAAAGAGACATACGAATATATCCTAGAAATGAGGACCAACCGTTTATTAATATGAGTATCTTAAGTCCAAATTTAGATCCAATGACATATCCCATCTTTTTCCCACACGGAGAAGCAGGTTGGCAACCAAAATTAACTCTTCCCAGTTACCCAAATGCTAAAGCCAGAATCCGAAATAATGTTTCTATGCTTGAATTTAAAGTAGCTCAAATTGCCATTCGCAATGTATTTAATCCAATTTTATGTGGTGGGAAACTAACACAACAATGGATTATTGATTCATATTTGCAAGTTGAGGCAAATAATTTAAACTTTATCAAATATCAACAAGATAAACTCCGTGTAGAACAATATTCTGGACTCATGGACTATGTTGCTGACGTGGCTACAAGCAGAGACATGACAGCTGGCAAAGCCATCATTTTACCATCTTCCTTTCAAGGATCTCCTCGGAATATGAGAGAAAGATACAATGATGCTATGGCTATTGTGACAAAATTTGGCAAACCCGATTTATTTGTGACATTTACATGTAATCCACAATGGCCAGAAATTACACTAAATCTACTTCTTGGACAAACTGCTTCAGATCGACCAGATTTAGTAGCCAGAGTTTTTAAGATTAAATTAAATGAATTAATACGTGACTTCACTATAAATCAGTTATTTGGCAAATGTCTTGCTTATGTATATACCATTGAATTTCAAAAAAGAGGCCTTCCACATGCACATCTTCTAATAATACTTCAAGAAAAAGATAAATTAGATACTTCAGACAAAGTGGATGCAGTCATTGTTGCTGAACTACCAGATCCAGAAGTATATGGTAGACTATATGAGATTGTTACTCATCGCATGATTCATGGACCCTGTGGTGACCTTAATCCACAATCACCATGTATGGAAAATAATAAATGTTCCAAAGAATTTCCCAAAGATTATAGAGACAAAACCTATGCCAATTGTGATGGATATCCACTTTATAAAAGAAGAGAAGGAGATAGTGCCATTATTCGTGGGAAAAAAGTGGACAATAGATATGTAGTACCCTACAATCCACATTTACTCATGAAGTACAACGCCCACATCAACGTAGAAGCCTGCACTTCTATCAAATCCATTAAATATGTCTACAAATATATTTACAAAGGTTACGATGCAGCTACTGTAGTCGTCAAAAGTGCAGACAACCCTGAAAGTAGTGAGTTAGTACATGATGAACTTGCATCTCATGTAGATGCTCGCTATGTCAGTGCGCCAGAAGCTATGTGGCGGCTTTTAAAATTTGAAATGCATGATAGATCACATGCAGTATATAGGTTAGCAGTACATTTGCCACAACGACATTTAGTCTATTTCCATGCTGGAAATGAAATGAATGCATTGGCCCAAAGTGAAGATCGTCACACTACACTAACTGCATGGTTTGCATTAAATTCCACTGATGCTGAAGCAACACAATACTTATATATTGAAATTCCATATCACTATGTTTTTGTGAATGGATTATGGAGACCAAGAAAAACCAGAGGCAATAAAATTATTCCAAGAATTTACACAGTCAGTCCAAGAGATGTTGAACGTTTTTGCTTACGGATATTACTTTTAAATGTTCCTGGAGCACAAAGTTTTGAACACTTAAGAACTGTTAATGACATTGTATATGAATCCTTCCATTTAGCTGCAAGACATAGAAACTTACTCGCTGATGATACAGAGTGGGAAAGATGCTTAGAAGAAGCAGCACAATGTCAAATGCCACGACAGATGAGAGAACAATTTGCTTTTATTTGTATCTTCTCAAATGCTCCAAATGCATTAGCTTTGTGGGAGACTTTTAAAAGTAATATGGCTGAAGACTTTATGCGACGATACAATGAACCCATTGCACACTTAAAAGCGTTAATGGAAATCCAAGAAGTCTTTTTAACTCATGGATTAAGTTGTGCAAGTTTTAATTTGCCTGATCCAGGTCTTATAGATGACATTAACTTTGAAGACTATGACATTCAACTACAAGCAGAAAGAACAGAAGAAAGACTTGCAACTTTAAATACACTACAATTGCAAGCATTTCATGCCATTAAAAATGCTATAGATGATGACATGGTGACAGAGCGTTATTTCTATCTTGATGGACCTGGCGGATCAGGAAAAACATATTTGTACAATTTATTAATGAGTTCAGTACGAGCACAAGGAAAAATAGCAATGGCGTTTGCCACTACTGGAATTGCTGCACTTTTATTAGAAGGTGGAAGAACTGTTCATAGTGGATTTAAACTGCCAGTGCCTATTTTAGAAAATTCTGTGTCAGATATTCGCATGACATCCTTACAAGCAAAGAAATTGAAGAAATGTAAATTAATTATAATAGATGAGGCCACAATGATGTCATGCTATGCCCTCCAATGTATTGACCGTTTGCTTCGTGAAGTCATGGATAATATTTTTCCATTTGGTGGAAAGGTAATGTTGTTGGGTGGCGATTTTAGACAAACATTACCTGTTGTTGTACATGGAAATCGAACTGACATTATCGAAACATGTATAAAGTCAAGTACAGTATGGAAACATTTTACCCATCTTCAACTGCAACAAAATATGAGATCAGAAGGCCAAACTGATTTCAATGATTGGCTTATTAAAATTGGAGAAGGCAGAACAGAAAAAATACTAAATTTACCTGACGACACTGTAGAGATCCCACCTCATATGATTTGTCAACAAGATATTATATCGGCTATATTTGAAGGGAGCATAAATAACGAAGAATATTCCGAGCTTGCCAACCAAGTCATACTGACGTGTAAAAATAAAGATGCATTAATCCTCAATAATAAAATCTTTAAAAAAATTTATGCACCACAAAGAAATTATCACAGTGCTGATTCTGTACTTGCTGATGACAATGAAAGTCAGGCTAACTTTTCCACTGAATTCATAAACTCTTTAACTCCTTCTGGAATGCCACCACATATTTTGCAGCTAAAGAAAGGTGCAATTATCATGTTACTGCGAAATATGAATCCCAAAAAAGGCCTATGCAATGGCACAAGATTAATTGTTCAACAATTAAAGGACCATTTTATAGATGCTGAAATTTTAACTGGGACCCATAGAGGAGAGAGAGTTTTCATACCAAGAATAGATTTAGCACCAAGTGAAAGTAGTCTCCCTTTTATACTTCAAAGAAGACAATTTCCCATTATTATGGCATTTGCCATGACCATTAATAAATCACAAGGTCAAACTTTCAAATCTGTGGGTATTTTCTTGGAAGAACCAGTTTTTGCACATGGTCAATTGTACGTTGCGTTGTCAAGGTGCAAAAATCCACAGGCAATTAAAGTTTACATTGAAAACAATGAAAGTCAAGGTGATTTATTAGAAGATGGACGTATTTTTACTAAAAACATTGTCTACTATGAAGTACTATAACTTTGAAGGATACTAATTAAAGGTGCCAAGATTTTTTAAAAGCATTGCAAAATACATAACAATTGGTTGTTTAATTCAGTCATAATTAATGGAAGTCATGTTTATGAATGATTCGCCTCACAAAATACTTGCCTTGCATTGTTAGTAAAAATTATGTTAAAATGTTAAGTCACTATGTTAATGTTTCTAATGTTACAAGTTTAAAAAATATATTTTGAAGTTATTTCATTCAACATATTACAAAGTGGATGTTAAGAGGTCAAGCACCTTTTAAGTCACAATGTAAATATTGTCTGTTATCTTAAGATTACTACCTACATTAATGTTTATCGCCAATTTATGTGCTCAGTAATAAATTAGTTTAATTACGTACGTTTTAAGAAGAGTTTGACTGTATGCCTTCCTCTACATTCAATGTATATTCAAGTTAACAATTATTGTGATAGAAATTGAATTTTAATACTGATTAATTTAAATGTCAATTGTTTTTACATTCAAATGTTAATACTTTTAATAAAAAATTACTTTACAAAATGTATTCACTATGTTCCTGTTTATAATGTTCAAAATTATACCAATGTTTTGTCAACTTCTAAACTTACATAAAAAATAAAGTTCAAGTTTAAAAATATATACTTTGATGGTTATTGCTTACATATATTTTAAACTTCATGTTAACATTTGCAACGTTTAAAAAAGGCTTTTTACTTTTGGCTTTCCTATTCATTCAATGTATATTCAAGTTAACAATTCTTCAGATACTAATTACATTTTAAAAAACCATTACATCAACATTTTACAAAAATACACGTTCATATTAAAATACTTACAAGTGTCAAAAATATATGTTAATAACTAAACAACTTGACAAACATATACATCACATTGCCGTCATTTTTTGACGGGCAAGTCGCTAGTCTTATATATAGTCAATTACAGTGCTATTACCTTGAAGAACAAGGATGTTGTTAACTACTATTGTAAATAAATAGAGCCAAACATGATGGGCTTTGAGTAAATATATTGTTTTCCTTACCCTCCATTTTAAAATTTGGCTGGAAAAATATACATTGTGGCCTTTTAAAAACTGCAAAATAACACAAGATTACAGGCTTACATTTCTGGTGCGTTTATGTAATCCACACCTAAAGACTTAAGTAATTATAATCTTTGGCAAACTACCTAACCAAACAAGCCTGTTATCGGTTCTGCCAAATATTTGTTAAGCTCTTGGCAGGCTCTGGTGCACAGTCCAATGTTTGAATGTATGTCAACACTAATATCCATAGGATCTGTAAAGAGGTGATGGTGTCATCTGAAGCATTACAATTTTTTTGTTAGCTGGAAACAACTTTAAGATAGTCATAAACATGTCAAGGGGAATTGTCAGTGGATACAGTCACCCCCCTCTTAAATGTAACACAATGGGGTTGAAATTGAATATGTAAGAATACAAATTAGGTGTAATATATTATTGTACTTGATTCATGTGGACATTGTAAGCTCCCAGATAAACTTGATTGCCTTTCTTCCAGACTTCACCTTTTCTTATTTCCCACGGCGGGAAATTAGAATTTTTAAATGCATCGGGGGTCCCTCGCTGCAAGGGTTAATGTAGGAACACTGCGGGGAATCCAATGGGGACCCCCAGCATTAAGAGGGGGGTTAATTTTAGGTGCCGGGGGGTACTTACAGTACCCCAGTGGCCGGCCTTAACTATTTGTGTGCAGCAGGCCCTTTAAGGAACCGCGGCGGGGAATTAGACATTTTTAAATGCAACGGGGGTCCCGATTGGGAACCCCGCTGCAAGGGTTAATGTGGGGACCCTCTGGGTGTCCCGATGGGGACCTTAGCATTGGGGGGGGTTAATGTTAGTTGCCACAGGGGTACTTACAGGACCCCCATGGAATGGGAGTAACCCTTTGTGTTCTTCCCTTAAAGGTCCCATGGCGGGGACTTACCATTTTTAAATGCTGCAGTGGTCCCGATCAGGACCCCTGCATCATTGTGAGTTAATGTGAGGGCCCTGCGCCGGTCCCGATCGGGACCCCTGTATCATTGAGGGTCAATGTGGGGACACCTTGGGGGTCCTGATTGGGACCCCCGCATGATGGGGTTAATGCGAGGACCCTGCGTGGGGTCCCGATCGAGACCCCAGCATCATGGGGGTCAATGTGGGGAGCTCTCAGAGGTTTCATGCCGTCAAGATGACGGCCTCTGCTCCTTATGGCTGACAGTGCGCAGCAGCTCCGAGCTTGCACTTGCAAGCCCAGCTCTGCTTACGTCGAAAACCTGGGTTTTCAATTTCGGATGTCGGGCAGCGAGTCTCGGCCTTGGCTAATTGAATAGCCCTGGAAACGGAAGGGAACAGCAGCTCGCAGCTCACTCACTGACATGCGGCCGTCGGCGAGTGAGTTGCGGGCTGGCAATTGAATGAGGCTTTATCATTGCCATCTAATAGTGGTGAAATTCTATACCCAAAATTATATGTGATAATACTGTATATGGAACATAACATTTAAGTACATTTTTAAACATTTGTAATGTTTTTAATGTAAAACATCCTTTAATTTAACATAGAGAATAGGTAGAATTTAATGCACATCTTTAAGCAAGACAAGAAAGGCACCTCCCCAGCCCTGGATATTAGAAAAATGGGTTCTAGACAAATTAGTGCATTTTATGTATTTAGGTCTCCTATTAACAGAATCAGTATTTACCATTTCATTGCAGTTTCTCTTATTAGAGCTAAGACCAATAAAGATGCCATGTTATGGCACAAACATCCAAATTTCCCAACATTGTCCTTGGAAGATGTCATCTTTGAATCTGTGATTTGTTTATTTTGTAATAAGATGCTTTGAGATGATGAAGCTTTTATTAGGAAACATTTTAAAAATGTATGTTTTCAAGCCAGAAAGAAGGGAGTTTCCCTGATAAATAGACAGAATTGGCTAATATTCATATGACATACAATAATTTATCATCTCACAAAAGATTTCTGGAATACACAACACTCAGAATGTACTAGGCTCCTCAGTGTGTTCTGGCTGAAATATCCATTTTTCACAACCAGTATTATTAAAATTTAACTTTTTTAATTGTGTCCTATGTAGTCGGCTTTGTTAAAGGGTGACTGTATATCTTCAGACTTCTACAGCATTTACTCTACACACTATCAGCCTGTGGGCCAATTGGCCTGTGGAGTCCTTAGCTGATAAGAATGGGTAACAGTTCTCGTCATGCTACACAATATTTAAAACTGCTCAAGCACTAGGCACTTTGTAGGCACTAGGTACTTTTTGTGTCTTCAAGTCACTTCCAACTCTCCAGGACCGCGTGGACCGCAACACACCAGGCACATCTTTATGTCCATGGTCATGCTGATCCACTTGGTTTCCATGGAGTGGGTTGCCAGTTCCTTCTCCAGTGAGCCATAGCATGCAACTCCTGGTATTCCTCTGTGGTCTATCATCCAAGTACTGACCAAGCCTAACACTGCTCAGCTGCAGGGTGGTATGACCTCTTGGTTCCTTGACTGGAATCAAACCCTGGTCACAGGGATGAGAGCACTGAGTCCTAACCACTGGTCCATCAGGAAACTTCTATTTGAATGTAAATGTAATTTCATTTTGATTAGCTGCTCCATGGGGAACTCATTCATGAACATTCTTCTCTGAACCAAAAATAGTGACAAACTTGAGGAGTAAGCCTACAAAGTCTGATCAAGATATGGCAAAGTTTTGATCAATATGCCAATCTGTATCTATGTAAAAACATATTTAAAAATTACAATTTCTGCAAGTTCCAAGGAAGTTTAAACACATTTTACTTAGTATATTGTCCTGCAAAAACCCACTTTTGTCTGTTATTGGCTCGTACCTCTAATACTAGAGAGACACTGTATACAGTCCTCTGTCGGGACTATTTGGAAGGTATCAGTGAGGAAAAACAGCTTTTAAACACTTTAATGTAATAATTAAAACAGGAAATCTTCCAAATCCCTTTATAAAGGTTTAGGTTTCCATCCTCATCAGTGTGAGATGTTAATTGGCTGGTCACATTCCCCTTTCTTTCACTGACCCCAGTCCAAAAAAATGGGACTGTTCCACTTAACCCAGGACACTTAAGTTATAATTATATATGTATATATTATATTGAGCAGATGGTGATTGGTTCTCTTGTTGGTAATATGGATATCTAGTTCAATCAATACTTTGTGAGCCAATAGAGGTTTCATAACTGAATTAGTTTGGGAAATGGGGCCATTTCAGTTTTCAATCTTTATAGTGGCCTGATAAATTTCAGCTGGCCTTCTTGGCATGTGTTCTGCTTTGTCTGATCAAGAAGTATACAGTGGGATAAAGACTTAGGGCCTCATTCTATTAGCGGCCGCAGCCGTTGCGGGGCCGCAAGGACCGGCCGCAAGCTATTCGGCTATTCTATTCTTTTACGGCCGGAGGCTCCGGCAGGCTTGCGGCCGGTGCCTTGCTATCTCTTGCGGCCGCTCGCGCCAAAGGAAAGCCTTTGATCTAAAACGGCCGCAAGAGTTTTGCAATTCAATTGCTCCGGGAAACCTCTCTGCAAGGCTAAAAGCGAGCCGCAGCTTACTTGCAGGAAAGAGGTCTCGCTAGCACCAATTAAGCACATAAAGTAGCTCAAATAAAGCCATCCTGCACTTTGAGAAGACTATAAAGGGATTTTAGGTGTTAGAAAAAATAGCACATAATTATCCTGTACTCAAATCCGTAAAATATTTTATTTTTAATATCCGTAAAATATCCATGTAAAAAGTCCAGAGTGCTTGGAGCACCTCAGACACACCCACGCCGCAGCCGGAAAATAAACAGTTAATTTGAACTCGGGTTTGGGCAGATGTGCAAGCTTGAGAGTGGGTTACTTTTAATCCTCATGTCCCCCAATATGATCCCTAGCATTTACAGAGCTGTACAGTGCAGGCTTGAATTTATTTTTGAGTTTTTATATTTCTGAGATTACGGCCGGTTCCAAGATATGCGGCCGGCCGTAAAAGGAGATACTTGCGGGGCCGTATAATAGAATCGCGAGTTAACTGAACCCCCGCAAGGAATCGCAGCCTTACGGCCGATTTACGGCCGCTAATAGAATGAGGCCCTTAGCAATTATATATGAGGATGAAGAGGTTTGTTATTCAGTCATTCAGTCAGGTCCGACTCTTTGTGATCTCATGGACTATCAACTTCTCTGAGCTGTTGTAAAGTCGTGTTCTTTGCTTCAGTGATGCTATCTTTTGATCTTATTCTCTTCCATACTCTCTTACTTTTGCTTTCCATATTTCTTAGCATCACATTCTTCTCTAGTGAGTATTGCCTTCTCATTATGTGGCCAAAGTACATCTATCTATCAATACTTCTATTAAGCAGTCCTTGAATATGAACTATTTTAATCTGAGTAGCATTGCAGAGAACTCTTAAGTTTCCTCCAACACCACAATTCAAAATCATCTATCCTCCAATGCTCAACTTCCTTATGGTCCAGGTCTCACAGCTGTGTGTTATTACTTGCCAAAGCATATTTCTGACTATATGGCACATTATTGACAATGTGATAGCTTTGCTTTTTAGTATCTTGTACAAATTTGCCATAGATTTGCATTCCATGAAGCAAAGATATATACAGTATATATATGTGTGTCCAGGTAATAATACCTGGGATTGTGGGAGGGACCCTCTCGCGATGCTTGAACAGTCGGGGTAGCAATTGGAACCATTTCTCTCCAGCTATGGAATGCCCTATCGGTCAAGTGGAACAAGTGGAATAACGAAGCGAGAGGTAGCTAAGGCTGATGTGTGACTGTTATTTAGTAGATTTGAGCTGAATCTCAACGTGTGGGTGTGAAAGCCAAAAGCAGTAACTTGGACATGGGCAAGGCAGGTTGAACAGTGGATTAGGACCAAATCTGCTACTTACCCATTTCTTCTGAAACCATGACTCATTCTACAATGATATAAAGCCCTACTGGCCATAGGTGCAGGAGCTTAGACAACAGGGTCCTGAGGAAGCAGAGTGACAAGAGCAAGTTTGGGAAGACTGAGGCAGGAGAGGGCTGAGAGACAACCTCCAGGCACAAGCTCAGACAAAGACTGAGGTTTTCTTGAGAAAGGAAAACAACTGCAAGTGCTGAGACACCTGAGGAAGTTGAGCGACAAGAGCAAGTTTGGGAAGACTAAGGCAGGAAAGGGCTGAGAGACAACCTCCAGGCACAAGCTGAGACAAAGGCTTAGGTGTTCTGGAGAAAGGAAAACACGAAGTGCTTAAGAAGACTGTAGAAGCTCCACCCAGGAAGAGGCAGGGAAGACAGGAAGTAGTCATGAAAGCTGGAGAAGTCCCTTCCCATGGAAGAGGCGGAGCCAGAGAGAGGGACCGACCACAAATATATGTATATATATATATATATATTTACATTACTCTGACTTAACTGTAGAGTAATGTAAAAAACAGCCTCAGAGCATGTCCTGTAAATGGACAAAATGGACCGTTGGCACCCAGTTTTTTGAGTGGAACAGGCTCCTATCTCCCTAACAAGGCTTTTAAAGCCTTTTGTCAAACTTTTTTCAATTATTTTTTTTTCTTCTTCCTAAGGGCCTTAAAGGAATATGGAGAGAGGGAACTGAATCGCAAGTATTGTGTATCTGTTGCATATTTGCTACATGTTATTATCCTCTCATGTAGGTGGTTTATTCCACCACTTTCTTCTATTATATCCCTATTACTACAATGCAAAGATTTTTTTCTTTGTGCATATAAATAGTTGTTTGTTTTATTGACTGTCAATATTCCACACTTTTGGGAGATATAGAGTGCCTAGGCTTCCACTATATAGTTGATTTTAATATATTTTTGTGCTGTTTTTATCTAAATTCGTTTGATGATCAGTGTATCCTGTGTTTACAGGATTATCAGTTTAGGCTGATATATGAGAGTTGATTTGATTTGTTCATTCATAGTACTTTATACTGCATTAGACTGGATCCCTTTTTAGGACCACTTTACAGCATTAGATACATTTAAAAGTATACTATTTTTGTTAAGAGTTTAAAAGCTAGCACATCTATTTTAAAATAGTTTTTCAGCGTTTTTTCCATGATAGAGAGTATCCAAATAAAACTTAAATTTGTATACATAATTATAGAGGTGTTAGGCACCACATGGGTACACACAATAGGTCAATTTAATAGATTAATGTAAAAAACATCTGAGCAATTATTCAACATTAAATGACTAATTATGATGATGACAATGAAGATTATATACAGCTGGCCCCATGACTAGGTTGCTTACGGGCCATCAGTTTTAGTAATTGCAGCAGTAGTGATATGGAGGAGGCTGTTTGGGGTGGATTAGATATCCTTACACATATTAAGAATTTCCATCTGTGATATTATGTTTCAAATGCAAATAGTGATCATTGTAAGGGATGTGGGAATAGAAATATATTATTTCTGCCATAAAGTGCTAATCTTTTAAATGTATATGTCATATTTAACATTCATGAGAAAATAGTTGTTGGATTTATGCCAAGTATAACACATTAATATCTCTATAGAACACTACTGTACAACTCTTGAAAACCCATTGATGTAAATGGATTGGATAACCATGTTCTGTATCTGAGATCAAGTGGTTTGTTCAGATCACAAGTACAGACAGATACAAAAGGAATTTGAATGCACTTTAAATCATGACTCACAATGATAACCAGAAGTATTTATCAGGCTGGTAGCCAAGGACCTCACTGAGTAAAGCATGGTCTGCTCTCTGTGGTCTACGCACTGCTAAACAATATAATATAGTATGTGGGCACTTCTATACTATATTTATACAATTGTATTAATGAACTATTATACAATGAAAACAAATATATAAATGTTTGAAAATTGTGAGTATAAGAGTATAGTTAAGCACGGGAAAAGGCATACAGCTAGTTTTAAATTTTAAAAAAAATGTAAATGCCTCTGATTGACACTGGAGGTATCCATAATACTTTGGTGGAAGTTTTGTGTATGAGAGATGTGTTTACATTTCTGGGGAACAATGCTTGCATCTATTTATGCAAGCAGTCTGCTTCTTGACAAGTGTGGGGGGCGGGACTGGTGTGGTATCAATCTTGATCAGCCTCTTGCCCCCTTTCACCACAATAGATAACAAACACCCTCATCTAGCTCTCAGGAGGTGATGTAACAAACACAAAACTGCTTAATCTATCCATAAAATGAGCCTTTCTGATTGTCTCTAAAAATCTTTTGTGTCAATGGCTTATACAACTGCTAATGTTGTTAGCTTGTTATAATACTTCACAAACAAGTGATTTTGATTATTATTATTATCCATTATTTGTAAAGCGCCAACATGTTCTGCAGCGCCATACAAGGGTTGAATTCAAAGGAAAACTCAAAATTAATAACACAATATTAACACATGGCAAAATGTAATGTCCCTGTGTTTGAGTTTAAAAAACACACTTCTTTTCTAAAACACTCCCAAGATTATGACTCGTAAATTTAGGGAACAGGAGAGGCAGAGACCTGGACAAGAATAGCAGTTGGGGATTTAAGTCGGCCAGAAAGAGAATAATAGATGGAAGTGAGAGGTTAGAAGATAAGTCAATTCTGTTATAGTCAGACAAGTATAAAGTTTGCCTGGGTAGAACATGTGCAAGGTTGGGAGGATGTTTTTTCAGTAGTAAGGTACCCATGATTTAGTGCTGCAGTGATTTGTCAGGTTGCATTCTGGAGCTACAAAGAGTAAGGGAGGATGAGGTATGTGAGTAGAGTAAAGAGTTCATTAATGATTGTACGTCTGTAGCAGATGTGGGAAATGTAGGTGATAGTGCAGAGACCTGAACAATAAAACATAAGGAATTATAGGTCGGTGGGAAAGTTGTTTGAGGTCAGAATGTTTATTTAATTTTTGTAGATCTAGTTGCTGAGCAGATCAGCTGAGTGAAGCACAGTTTGGGAACCTCTGACATAGATCAAGTGTGTGTCAGACACTGGGAACTGAGAATAATCATACCTAAAATAAGGTCAGTAAGATCAGCAACCTTGTTTACCTTAGTTAATATTATCAGAAGTATGATTACTCTATTTTAAAAAAAGCTCTGCAACTTAGGGAAATTTGCAACAAGCTAACAAAATCAGCAGCAATGTATGGCATCAGCATAAAAACCTTTTTTAGAGAATCTTACATTTTTTAGCCTTATCTTATGGGTTCTTCTATCTTGGTCAACTACTTTCTATGAAGCAGCGGACCCCAAATCCCTTCACAGATGAGGCAATTAGAGTCTCTTGAAATGCTCCTCCTGTGGTCACAGAGTTAAACTGAAATCATGGCCTGTCTGGTGGGTCTTGAGAAGAGGTTTGGGAACAGCTGTATAAAGCATGATCCTTACTTCTAGTGGGAAGCTTTTAGAAGGGTTAATAATGGATAATATACAAGAATATACCTATTTGTACAGGATAATAAGTAGGAGCCAAATCTAATTAGTTTCTATGAGGAGGTTATTAGGAACCTGGATCAAGGCAACTCGTGGATGTAGTCTATTTGGATTTTGCAAAGGCTTTTGATACAGTGCCACATGGGAGACTATTGTGCAAACTAAGGGATACAGGAATTGCAGTAAATATATGCTCATGGATTGAGAGCTGACTAAAAGACAGAAAGCAAAGGGTTGTTGTAAATGGAACATACTCAGATTGGACTAAGTGTGGTTCCTCAGGGTTCAGTATTAGGTCCGCTCCTTTTTAACATATTTATTAGTGACTTAGAGATGGGAATGGAAGGTAGTGTCTCCATTTTGCTGATGAGTTGTGTAAGATAATTAAATCAGATAATGATGTGCTTTCCCTCCAGAGGGATTTACATAAAATACAGGAATGGACACCTAAATGGCAGATGAGATTTAATACAAATATGCGTAAAGTTATGCATATGGAAAGGAAAAATAGCCATGCAATTTATAATCTTAATGGAGCAAATATAGGGGTATCAGATATTGAAAGGGATTTGGGAGTACTTGTGGACAACCACCTAGGTAACAGTGCTCAAAGCCAAGCAGCAGCTGCAAAGGCAAATAAAATATTAGCATGTATTAAGAAGGGTATAGAAGCCAGGGAAGCAATTATAATTCTGCCACTATACAAATCTCTCATTTAGAATATGGAGTACAAGTTTGGGCACCACTTTGTAAAAAGGACATTTTAGATCTGGAAAAAGTACAGAGAAGGGCAACAAAACTAATAAGGGGAATGGAGGGGCTAAGTTATGAAGAAAGACTAACCAAATTAAACATATTTTCTCTAGAAAAATGGCATCTAAGAGGGGATATGATTACCTTATATAAATACATCCAGGGTCAGTAGAAAGATTTGTCAAGGGAGCTTTTTGTGCCAAGAGATTTCCAACTGACAAGAGGACATCCCTTGAGGTTAGAAGTAAAAAGATTCCACCTTAAAAAAAGAAAAGGGTTCTTCACAGTAAGGGTGGATAATCTGTGGAATTCTCTACCAGAGATGGTGGTGACAGCTGATTCGATAGATAACTTTAAAAGGGAACTGGATGTATTTCTAATTACAAAGGGAATTCGGGGTTATCCTGGATAATTAGAGAGGGGGTATCGATCCAGGGATGAGTCTGATCGCCAGTATCTAGGGTCAGGAATGATTTTTTTTTTCCTTTGAGACAATTGGCTAAGTTTCACTTTTTTTTCTGTTTGCCTTCCTCTGGATCAATTAATTATTAATAAAAAATAATAATAATAATTGTTGCTTAATAATTAATTAACAATTAATTAATACATAATTTGCATATTGCAGATCAGAGGTGATCTTAAATGGTTGAACTTGATGGACTGAAAGTCTTTTTTCAACCTCAATTATTATGTAACTATGTAATTAAAATCCTGTAGATTGTTCTGTTGGGTTTAGTAACTCAGGGTAGTTGTGCCATAAACAAATGAGGAATTTCCTAGAGTATATAAGGATAGCGCAACCCTGAGATGCCAGACAAGCCTCATCAATATAGGAGGAACCTCACCTTAAAAATAAATGATTACAGCTCATCAGCCTGGGCACATCGAGCAAGGGTGCCCATTTTTGGATTAAAACAATTTGATGTATGCAATTGACACACTTGATGTATGCAATGACCAATAATGTTTTGTTCTAGAAAGAAAATCATGGGTCATTCCATACATGTGTATTCGTACACAAGTGTGTCAAAGTGAGGTCAGATGTTGTAGTGGTGACCCTCTGACTGAAGTAATAGAAATTATTTTACTATGACTTAACTGTTTGCATTCTGTTTCTACTGCAGATTTATTTTTAAGGATGCAAAAGGTTAATCCAGACAAACTGTAAATCAGCCCTGTCTTTGTCACAGTATTATGTCCAAATATCAGTATCTTGGTGCAAGACCATGCTTAAAGGACCACTGTACAATAGGAATATATCTCTACATGTTGCTGTGCTCTATCTCCCTCCTGGACCACCCTCACAATTTCTCAATCATTTTGCTATCTGGCTCCCTCACTTTCTGTCTTCCAACGTTCCTTCACTCGTGCTCAGTGATTTCAACATTGCCATTGACACTCCCTCCTCCCTGGCAGCCGCTAAACTCCTTTCACTCACCTCTTCCATCAGCCAAAAATCACCATGATGGACACTCTCTTGACCTTATTTTTAAAAATCTCTGTACATCCTCCAGCCCTGTCATCTGCCGACTCTATCTGACCTAATACTGCCACCTCACAAAGCAACTTGACTCTCACTTCCACCCTCAACACCCTTGCCCCCCTCTAACCACACTCAGACACCATTGCTCTCATCCACAACTATGGCCCACTGCACAAACACAATAAATCCAGAGGAAAACATCATCAGACTTCCTCCACTACAAATGTATGTTGCGCTCCTACTTCTCTACACTCAACCTTACCAAACAACAATTATTATTATTATCATTTATTTGTAATGCACCAACATATTCTGTAGCGCTAACAATGTTTCACATCATTTATATCATCTCTGTCCACCTCCCATCCCTTCCTGTCTCAGGGCTGAAAACTTTGCCAGACATTTTAAGCATAAAATTGAAATCTTTTGTAATAAATTCTCCTCTCACAGTGACTCACACACTCCCTCCTCTCAACTATCTGACAACACCCATTCATCACCCTTCCCCAATCCCACAACCATTATGCACTCCTTCAACCTTGTAACAGAGAATGAAGTCTCAAGTCGACCTTCAACCTCTAGACTATTCCAGAATCCTATTCCAGAACAGCTTATCCCTCCCCTCTCTACTATACTTATCCCAGCTCTCACACATCTATTTAACCTTTCCCTAAACACTGGAAAGTTTCCAACATCTTTAAAACATGCCATAATGACACCATTTCTTAAGAAGCCATCATCTGATCCAGCGTCTGCGTCTAACTATCGCCCTATCTCTCTACTTCCCCTGGCTTCAAAACTGTTCGAGCGACTTGTCTACAATCACCTTACCCAATTTAATTTGTCCATCTCCCTACCTGACACCTTCCAATCAGGCTTCTTGCCCTAACAATCCATGGAGACAGCTCTCACTAAAGTCACTAATGACCTGCTCACTGACAAATCAAAGGGTCACGTCTCTATTCTACTTCTTAAGGATCTCTTCGCTGCCTTTGATAGAGTTGATCACTCGCTTCTTATCCATATTCTCCACTCCCTTGGCATCCGTGACACTTCTCTCTCACATCTTATCTACAAGCCCGAATATTTATTATCTCCTTCTCTGGCACCACTTCTTCTCCTTGCCATCTCTATGTTGGCATACCCCAAGGCTCAGTCCTAGGCCCCTCTTCTTCTCTATTCATACATCCTCACTTGGTACCCTAATAAAATCCTTTGGGTTTCAGTATCATCTCTATGCAGAGGAAAAATCAGCACCAGATCTATCCCCTTATATATATAGTTGAAACGTTTTGATTTGACTAAGCATTATGCATGGGAAAAGTCATAAAACTGGTGACATCCATTATACATTAGTGAAGATTATGTGTGAGAAGGGTGTAGACAATCCTGAAGGGGCAGGGCTTGCTTCTTAGCATGTGTTGGGCAAGGGGTAGGTGTAAAATTCAAAAAGATCATATTATATAACAAACCTTTCGTCTTCCTCCCCAAATCTTTCTCTACAGATAGATAAAATAAGTATACCCCAAAGACTCATGAAGCCTACCATATATAGAGTCTTTAAATATTATAGTTATCTCTACAAATTATTTTATACTTATGACATAGACAGTACAGCCACTAATGTTGTTATTTGTTACATGCAGTTTTTCTTGAATTGACTAAGTGAGAGTCCCAATCTGTGGTGTGAATCACTTTATCGTTAGGTAAGCAGCTGCATATTCAGATCGGTGTCATAGGATTCTGTACAGAAGCCTATAAAGTACTGCCGGGCTCTATGGCTGTTTTTTCACTTGCTGATTTTGGGGCCTATTTAATTGTCCAAATCACAATTACATGAGTCCGTAATGGAGCCTGTAAATGTTACTGATATTCAATTGGCTACTTTTAGCTACTTGCATTCGATATGCGATTTACAGGCTCATAAGCCCTGCGGTTGCCAAAAATCCGTCCTATCTCCTCCTTTGATGTTTCAAGCTGTAAATGTTACCAGTGCTAAAGACACAAAATCTATATTCAATTACAACAATTCAACAAGCCCGCAATTGTAAATGGCAAATGTATCAAAAGATTATGTACTAGATAGGACTCGCAAGTGGGTTAAACACCTATCCCTAACACTGCAAAAGCAAATACAAACACACTACTGTACTTAAAAATACTGGGAAAGCAATGAAAAGCATTATTAGAATTATTTGCACAACAGTCTCAAGCTCACAAATCTGCAAAAAATATATATTTATTTTAAGTTTTATTTCCGAGTTATGTCGATCCCGGTATTCAATGGGTTAATACATATCATGGAACCTGCATGGACTAGACCAGTTGATTTATTGATTTTTATTGATTTCTGCATTGAAAGTGCAGTTGCAAATAATTATAGTTTAAGCTCCAGGTTTTACTGACGTCATGATGACAGTCTAATTTACTATTGGCTCTGTCTAAAATGTAATTTACGGGCTTGCGTAATTGATCATGACCATGCTTACAGGTTCATGGTTGGCATGTGGAGGCTGTGAGCATGTAATTGCAGGCTTGAGGCAATTGAATACATCTAGATATGTAGAAAATGTGTAACCCGCAGCCAAAATGTCGGGTTTCATGTAATTGCGGCCTTGGAATTAAATCGGGTCCTTTGTCAGAAGAATCTGCCAATATCCTTTGGTCAGATCTAATGTAGATAGGACTCTTGCTGTTCCCAACCTGTCTATTAATTCATCCATTTTTGTGATGGGATATGCATCGAATTGGAATACTTCATTCAGCTTTTGGAAATCGCCGCAAAAACAGGTTGCCCCATCAGATTTGGGGTTTGGGACAATAGGGCTACATCATTCACTGCTAAACTCTTCGATAGCCACTAAGGCAAGCATTTTTTAAAATTTCTCTCATTATTTCCTCCAGTGAGGTAATTTGAGAAATTCTATTTCTTAAACTCTGGGCATACTCTACAATATTTTCCCCTCATACTTTTTGTTCTTCCCAGGTTTCTTGCAGGGTATCTAGTATCCCCCTCAGATGGTGTCCATACCAGAGCTGAAATGGGGAAAATCAGGTAGAGGCTTGAAGCACCTCTCACATTGCAAATAGTAGAAAGGGCAGTAATAAGTCCCAATTCTTTCCATCTTTGTCCACCCCTTTTCATATCATCCCAATATTTTGATGAACCTTTCCACCAGTCCATCAGTCTGATGGTGATATACTAAAGACCTTAAGGTTCTGACTTATAACTGTTTGCACAAATCTTTCATCAGTTTGGAAATAAATGGTGTCCCCTGGTCCTTTAATGTCTCTTTCGTTATTCTTACTCTTGAGAAGAGAAGAAGCATTTCTTTTGCAATACACTTAGAGTTGCCAGACCTTAGTGGCACAGTCCTTGATGGCATAGTCATCCACATACCTTCAGATTTCTGTAGAAGAAGAACTTTTCCCTGGTTTCTCCCAAAACTCTCTACCACCTTGAGAATATTTTGCTGTTCTTCAGCCTCCGCTTGATTTGCAAAGGTCATCTCCTCCTGGGAAGTCTGCTGTCTCTTCATGATGGGAAATTGCCCGAGCTTCCTCTCAGTCCTGTCTCTTTTTTCATGCACTTCTACTTTTCCTTCTTTTCTCTACTGGATTTCTGAAGCTTTTTCCAACTGGAAAGCAGTTCATTATCCAAAAAAAGGAAGATGTCCATTACATATTAAGCTGTAGTTACCCATTGATTACACTGATTTGGCTCATCCCGGTTTAGACATTGAGCGTATATATGTCCCATTTCTCCACACTGATAGCACTTGACCATATTAAACTAATGATTCATTTTCTCTTTTGAAATGAGAGCTAACTTCACATCTGAATTTTTCTTGTCAGCTCCATAGAACTCTTGCTTTTCCCTCCTGTGAGTCCCTGGGGCCCCTTCGGTAGGCCAACTTTTTGTGCACAAAACACGCTTCCAGGACATGAATCCTTCTGTAGATGATTCAGCCAAAATATTTTTTTCTAGCTTGATGATGTATAACCTTAAATACAAGCTTTTCAAAGGGACTTCGATCCACACTATGTATAGGATGGATATATAACAGATGCCCCCTTCTGTATCACTACCTTGTTGTGGTGAATGGGCTTGTGGACTTCAGTGACTCTATGAGCTATCCCATGTAAGGTCACCCATGATGAGAAGGTCATAGTGGCAAGAGGTCAGAGAGGTCAGACAAATCATGGTCCACTGGAGGACGAACTGGTAACCCACTTCTGTATATTTTGTTAAAAAGAATGTTTGGTTAAATTCAACCAGAGAGACATAATGATAAGGCACTGGCAGGTGAGGCCCTCAGGTCAGAAGGTGCCTACCACATTACCTGAGGAATCTGTATATGGGCCAAGAAGCCATGATCAGTATTGAACATGAAACAACTGGATGGTTTTAAGTTCGGAAAAGGAGTGCAACAAGGATGTATAGTGTCATCTTACTTATTCAAGTTATACACAGAATGCATGGCGGGGCTGGAAGAATCCGAAGCCAGAACTAATATTGCTGGGAGAAATATCAATAACTTAAAATACGCGGATGATACTACTCTGATGGCTGAACGTGAGGAGGAACTAAAGGACCTATTGATGAGGGTGAAAGAAGAGAGTAGAAAAGCTTGCCTGCTTCTCAATGTTAAAAAGATGAAGATCATGGCAAACCGCAATCTCAGTTCCTGGCAAACAGATGGGTCAGAAGTGGAGGCAGGGACAGATTTTATTTTCCTGGGATCCAAGATCTCTTTGGATGGTGACTGCAGTCATAAAATTAAAAAACAATTGTAAGCTTTGGCAAGTCTGGATAAGCTATTAAAAATGAAAGCTATCGACAAACGTCCCTCATAGCTTAAACTATGGCATTCCCAGTAGTAACATATTGAGAGCTGGACAGTAAGGAAGGCTGAGCTCTGTAGAATTGGCGTCTTTGATTTCTGAGGTTGGAGAAAACTGCTTAGTGCTCCTTGGACTGCAAGAAGATCCAATAAATCAGTACTATAGAAAATCAAAAGAAGCTGTTCACTGAAAGGTATGATAATGAGGCTAAAGCTAAAATATATTGGCCATATCAAGAAGTGGCAGGATTCTGCTGGGAAAGATTGAAGGCACATGAAGAAGAGGCAGAGATGGATAGACGGGGTCAATTAAGTAATAAACATGAGCTTGAGAGAACTCAGAGGGGCAGTGGATGACAGACGTTCCTTGGTGTGCTGCTGTCTATTGGGTCACAAAGAGTGGGATATGACTGAAAGACTGAACATAACAGCATAACAGATATACAGTGTTACACATAAGTGTGACATACATTATAGATCTTAAGTCTAGAATACTCTATACACAATATTAACAATATATAATGCTTATTTTCAAATATAAGTCCCAAATATATTTATGATATAACTTTATCATGAAATAGGAAAACAAAAGTATTTTCAATTAGATATCATATGAAAATGTCCAAATGTATGCAATCTAATAGCAGTTAAAATGAATATAAGGTGATCCCCAGATAAGGCTTAATTATTAACCCGTTAAGAGGCAAACTAAAAATCACAAAACTTTTTTACAGTGGCAAATTGTTATGTTTTTTTTAAATTATACAAAAGAACTGCATAAATAACAGCCTTCTTAAATTGCAATTCAGCCAATTGAATAGGGCTCTATTTAAACACATAACATAATTTTATTTACAGAAGTTTTTAGTTACTGAACTTCTATCCAAAAGCAAGGTCTTCACTAACTAAAAACTACTGTAAAAAAATATGCTCTGTGCTTATATAGAGCCCTATTCAATTGGCCGAATCACAATTTAATAAGGCTGTATGTTTCCATTGTGCAGTTGGAATGAAGGAGAAGGCTTTAAAAGCACTGGGGAATCCAGAGGAATTGATCACTGTGTGCATGAGCACATACTTGTCCATTATAATTGTTCTATACACTATTAATACTTGCAGGCTCCTTGCTGTTTACCAACATCATAGATCCCCCTGTGTGGAGAGCAAGTAATGTCCTAAACTAGAGGAACAAAATGCAGCAACCAACCTCATGGAACTCAATGGGGGGCTGAGCAGCCTGTAATGGGTTGCACCTTTGTATAATTATTAAATGGTATATTTTCTCTTTACATCACTCATTTTCTTTGTAATGTTTAAAAAATACTATTTTAAAAGAATAATAAAAAGTGGGGGCTCATTTCCCAATAATATGCGGCAATGTTTTTAGGTTTTGTTAATATGTTATAGGAGTTGTAAAGGATTCACTTCATGCTAACACAGGGGATCTAAAAATCTACAATATGCATTTGATGAGTATCTATTCCCAGGTGCATAATACCAGTTAAGTAGACTAATACTATTTTTTACATTTTAATTGTTGTAATATCAATTTGTTTTTTGTTTATGTCTAATTGAAAGTTATGTTTTATTAATTTTGATATAGTCTGTATCATTCATCATCATAAAACAGTTCTCTTTGTGTGAGTATTCCCATTGTCAATTCGAGTGTCTTTTCTTTTTCCTCAATACATAATATTATAGTGGGAATAAATTAAAATTTAACTTTTACTTGATCTTTTAAAATAAGACACTCTGTAATAAAGAAAAATAATTATACGTATCTTCTGAAATGATTTTATCACAATCATATATACAATGTTTAATGATTAGTGATACTTGATTAACTTTATTTTAAGCAACTTATGCAATTAATACAATGTATCATTAAGGGTGCTACTGTACTATTTCCAGTTAACGCCTTTTCTCAGCTTCATCTGCTGTAATGCCTTAATTATTTCAAATGTTGCTGCCATTATTGTCATTTTTTACAGCAAGATCTCTTAAAGGCATATTTAAGTTTCCTGGATTATGAATGCATCTGATAGAGGAGAGTCAGTAGTATATGGAAACATTTTTTTTGCATGAAAAAAATACCAAAATAAACATTTACAAACTATCCCTGATGTTTGCTAAATCTTTTCGATTTGCAAGCTGGTGCTTTTGTCAGTTGACTTCCACAAAAATCCCTGCTAAGATTAGCATAATTCATTTTGGCCAATTGGGAGAAAGCAGATACATTTGTATCATATTCTGGGGTTGCTGTGTTGCAAAGAAGCCTGGGATATGTAGTCTCTTTCTCTATATATCCTTGTGATCTGATTCATTTGTAAACTCACCCAGCCATGTGATGCAATCCAGCACCAAGTACTTCATTTGAAAGGTGGTCAAACTCCACACTTAGCTGCATTTCCTGCATGTGGGTGTGCAAAGCTGGAATTTACCTTCTTGTCTATAAATTTGGACACTGAGATTATCTATATAACACATTTTTTTCTGATAATCACTGCCTGTTTTTTTATCAAACATTTGAAACCTAGGAAACTTATATATACCTTTAACTATTGTTTCCCAGTACTAATGATATATCAGTGCTTGTCCTGTTATGCCAAGTTGCTATATCTGCTTAATATCACAATTCCGTCATAATTTTTTAAAAATTTTCTTCACATTAAATGATTAGTGTTTTAATTACAGATATATTGCAACTTGTGTATTGTCATCAACTTTTACGTTATTCGTTGTAGTACGAACCAGCTATCATCTCGCCTTACAACAGGTTTGTTAACAGCCCAATCCTCAGTTTTGGAGGACCTTTTAAACATTGCGGCCACAATGCAGTTTGTTATCATTTTTGTCCTTTATATGAGAAATTTAGATAAGTGCATACAGTATGATCATTCATCTTCAACCTCATTGCAAGTTTTTGCAGGATCTCTTCAAACTTGTGGCCACATAGCAGCTTTATACATATCCTTTGTTCCTGTAGTGTTTAAAATGAATATTTCATTAAATTAAGTGTATGTTTTATTGCTGTTTTTCCAATTACTTACCTTTATACTGTGTGATCACAGCAGCCTTGTTTGTGTTTACATCACCGTTATCTTAGCAACCTATAAGAGTCTGAGTCTGCAAATTAGTGCATTTGGTGCAAATTTTGATACTTTAAAGTGCACTCCCTGTACAGCAGTGCTACCCCTAATGACGTCAGCCTGTTCTGATGAAACGCGCGTTGGGGTTTCTTAATAAACTTACACAGGAGCATCCACACAGGTTCCATTTAGCAGTACGTTCCGCAATAGCCATTAGAGGTGGTAGTTAGGCTGGCGCCCAGCACAACCCAAGACTACTGGTAGGGTTACTACTGTATATCCATCAGCTAATATCCATGCAACTAGCTAGTTTACAATTTGGCTCAAGACTGCCAAAGTTAGTGTTGGATTCTACCCCTTGGATAGCAGTATTGCCTCTTTCATTTAGTACTTGTAGTGCATTTGGCACTTTTTCCTGAACAAGCCATTTGTGGCAGAAAATCCTATTTTTCCCGTCAGAGATTTTAATCGTTTATTTGGTAGTTATCATAATGACACCTTATCAATATATTTTAAATATCATATTATATATGGACTATTATTGAGGGTGGTTACCATTAAGTATTTATTCACCTGTGTTGGAACTCTACCTGTTTGATTTTAAGTATTTTTCATTATTACAGAGTGTCTTATTTTAACAAGATTAAATAAATGTTATATTTTAAATTAGCCCCACTCTAATATTAGTCAAAACATTTACAATGACACTTTCCCCATAGAAAATGGACATTTCAGCCATCAGTTATCTGAAAGATTGAACAAAGGGGAGGGGTCATCCTATGACTCTAGAGTCACCTGGGGCTTAGTACAGATCATTTTAGAGATGCAGAACAAAAATCCGTTTTTCAGTAGTACTAGTGCATATCAATGCACTTAATGGTATTTTTACAGCTGTGAATCATCACTAGTGCCAGTTTTCCTAATTGTATTTTTTTCTCATCTCTAAAAAAGTAGCATGCTAATCAGTAACATTTATACTTGATATTTCAGATATGCAAAAAGTATTTCTTTCATTGATCTCAGGCTTTGAAATGTGACCATGACTATTAAAGGTTGCACCTAACTCAATGTTACGTATCTAATTGTACCATCCTGGAACATAAATGATTAAATGTTAACCATTCAAATATAAAATATGCCATGCATATGTAGTGTTAATAACTGTGAGCATATACTTGGAAAACGTTACTCTTCATCATGGAGGTACACAGTGATGCATATAATAGATCATTTTGGGCCTCTGTTTGCATTTTTCTAAAAAAAATAATTAACCCTTTCTAGTTCTTCAAAAGATAATTCTGTGATTCCATTGACTGTAAGCATGCTCTCTGCCAACATTCACTGTCTGCATTGATAATCTAATCTCCATCAATCTGGGTGGTGGTCTTTGGATCGCAGACAGGTAAAGGACTCCTACAGGGCATACTTTCTCTTACTGATCTGTGGCTTTTTATCAGTTATTTTCCTGTCCAGTTTTTATGATTCACACATTTTGTTTGGGTGCACCTTCTTGTAGCTGCTGACAGCCATTGGTTTTTCTCAAATATTCCTACGCACATGTCTTCTCCATCACCCACAGTTATCATATGAAGAAGAATTCTCAGACTGTTAACTAAAGAATTCCAAAACTGTGGTCTGAATTATCTCAGATGCTATTTTCATTAAAAGGATTATTCAGCCATCTATAACATATAGAGAGTCTGGTTTTGCAACCAGGTTGATTTTATGTGTTGGTGAGTGATGACCACCATGTTTAAAATCGTATGAACACTTTCCATTTCCTCAGTCTCAATTAACCCGCATGCAATTGAATAGCAGTTCAATTAAAAAACACTTGTTTGTCAAGAATGTACCAAATTAACAATATTAGCAGCTGTGTAAGCCAAGAATGTAAAACATGTTTGGGTGAAAATCTTAACTTTTGAAATCTCTATTAGTACAAGAATCCATTTTGTGTTTGTTAGATCACTTCCTCAGAACTGAATCATGAGGACGTGTGTTTTGGTTGTTAGTAGAGAGAGGCTTAGGGAAGGAGGGAACAGAGAGCTTTTGTTAAGATACTTGGATAACACTGAATATTGACACCACACACCTTCCCCTCTCACTGGCTCAGAAGCAGACTCCTTGCAACCACAGCTCTCCAGAAATGTAAATGTCCCTCTCATGCACACTTTATTTCAAACATCGTGGATTCCTACAGGGTCCTGCAGAGCATCAAAATGTTTTTTTTTACATACAGCCTTATTAAATTGTGATTTGGCCATTTGAATAGGGCTCTATTTAAGCACACAGCATATTTATTTTACTGAAGTTTTTAGTTAGTAAACTTCTATCCAAAAGCAAAGTCTTCACTAACTAAAAACGTATGTAAAAAAATATGCTATGTGCTTAAATAGAGCCCTATTCAATTGGCAGAATCGCAATTTAATAAGGCTGTTAATGTCTAAGCCACAACAAAAACCAATCAAGCCTTTCCACAAGCAGCTGCATAGATAATGAGATTAAGGCTGTTACTGTTACACTGATTACATTTTAACTTCATTGTTTGCTATACTGACCATTTATCCTATAGAGAGAGGGTGGTAAGAGTAATTACCTCTGATAACAATAGTTGAGTTTCAATTCTATATCATCCATTTTTTATATGAATATATATACAGTAGACCATCAGTTAACCAGAACTCAAGCAACCAGAACCCTCAAGCAAACAGAAAAAAAATTGAATACTGTACTTTGAATAAAAATTACATTTTACAGGGCTCAACAAATGCCAGGAGCCAGGTTGTCATGCCGCTAAATACTTACAGGCCCCTATATCTGGAATTCAATGTTACCTGAAAGCAGACAGGCATGAGTGACTGAGCCAGCGCAGTGTTGGCGTTACATTCCCCGGGATCAGCACCGCACCCTCCAGTCCAACGTACCTGTGTGTAAGTGAGGAGTGAAAGCTGCTGCTGCTAGTACAGCCCTCATTGACAGATATACTTAGCAGAGCATCCCATGTGCAGCTGATCTAGGCCTCTTTTATATGTAACTCTTAAGAAACCAGAAACTACATTTCTACCAATCCCTGTGGGTGCCGGATAACCAAGAGTCTACTGTATTATTTTGTTTATATCTATTTTTGTGTTATCCTTAATCTTAAATATTTTACCAAATGAACCGGTGGTATTTCAACTTTGCAAATCAAAGGCTTTTACATTAACCACCGTGTAATCTCCATAAAACCAGCAACTGATCGAAAATAATAACAATAAAGCTAATAAAGGAAATGCAAGATTTAGATTGCTCAGTTAGATCTAACTAGTCCTACAAATTTACTTTAAATATAGGAGCACAGTGATTCTGTAAGAATGTAACAGTCTGTTTTATGTCTTGGCTCGGGGAGACTCTTAGTTCAGCTTCTCTCTGCAGTGTATGCCAGGTAATGTATTGTCTGCAAGTCAATGACTCACAATATTGTCATTATGAAGCACCCCATTCATTATTAATTTACTCAGGGTATGTTTCCCTTGTGATTCAATTGAAACTCTTAATAGGATATGGAAGGTTTCTGGATTTCGCTAGAAATATAATATACTTACGGATCTATTTACATTCATATACTTTATTTTATTAAGACTTGCTTAAAAGTCCTGATTTTTTTCTGCCTAAAATCATAGAAAATATACCTGCATTAGCCCTCTCCTGCTCCATGCAGCTCATGAAGACACAGACTTTGAAGTGTAGTGCTTCAAATAAGCCAATCAGTGACGATCTCTAAGCAACACGTTGCAGAATGTTACAAGAAATGGTCACTGATTGGCTAGTAAAACTGTGATTGGCTAGTAAAACTGTGTCTTCATGAGCTGCAGAGGGCAGACACACGCAGGTACTATTTGGAAGATTGTAGGAAGAAAAAAATATAATTTTTACGTTCTTAATAAAATAAAGTAAATAAAAGTAAATAGGTACATATGTATATTACATTCCTAGTGAAATTCAGATACTTTCCAAATGACTGCCCCATTGTATAATAATAATAATAATAATAATAATAATAATAAGATGATGAATGTCTATTTATATTTGTAACTTAAAAAAATATTTATCCCATTAGTCAAATGGAATAGCACACTTGTTGTGGTCCTTTAAAGCTCCACTGTACTCTAAAACTATATAATACATTTTAATAACAATAATAGTATACAAGTAGTATAATATAGATTGTTTGTACCGCCTTTAACCATTACAATGTATCTATTTTGGTAAATAGTAGTAGAAGAGACTTTTGTCTGAATAAGAACACCATGTCAGTGTGTAATGTATTAGGGCAAAGTGGTGTGAGTTCCTCCTCTGACCATACCCTCACCTTCTATACAGTTTTTATTTACTTCTGATTGGCTGAAATATTTGTCAATCATATTCAGCCAATTAGAATCAAGTATGTGAAAGCTTAAACTCTGATTTGTTACTCAGTAATAATCAGGAAAGGCTACTGTCCCTCTTCGCAAGGTCCGCATTTGTGGCCAGAACTGCGTCCCTCGCTTTGCGAGGGACGCAGTTCTATGAGCTAGCTGCACGCCTAAGTGCTCCGAGCTCGGAAGGCTTCTATGTGTTAACAGCTCGCCTAACATTGCAGGGCTCACAAACATGACAACGAATCGCAGTATGACAACTGCATTGATAAGGACCCCTATGGTGTTAGGTTAGTATAACATTCAGGTCCATATCAGTCAATAACGGGTATTAATCCCTCACCCCAAAGCACAAAGGGTGAAGGAAGGGGGCTAGATGGCCTCCTAGTGTTAGAGAAGTGGATCTAGGGGGGGCATAGGCAGAGGGGTGATTAAACCTACTGGGTTTAGTTCTTAGTAGGAGTTTAGTTGGTGCCATATTTGTTTCAGTTTACACATGGGGTTTAGGTTCATTGCAAGTGCCCGCAAAGCTTTCTGAGAAAACATATAGCGTTAGGCTAGATTTTTTACGGGAACTGTATATATGCATTTTAGTTAAAAATCACACATGGACTAGAACCGCCCCCCCGTCCCATGATCTCTGACGCTTCTCCCTCCTTGCCTCCCGGTCCAAACCAGAACAAGCACAGCTGCATGAGAAAGATCTTTGGCTACGGTATCTTGATCAATCCCTGACTCCTGAGGAGGTAAGAAGAAATGTCACTTGCCCATCTATGTCTGCAAGTGAGGGTCCCAGGGACCAGACTGTCATCCTGAGATAAGTCGCTCTCGTCCACCACCCAGCCCATCAGGCTCGTCAAGTCCCCAAGACTCATTTGGTCAAGGTCTGTTATAGCGGGACTGAAATTGGGACCACTCCATGATAAATGTTCTAGACTGTATTTATTATAGGATTATTATAGGATGAATCATTTAATCTAGTATATAAATCACTTTTTTTCTGGGAATCTTGCCAAGTGAAGCAACCAAGCTAACAGCCAGACACAAAGATAGTAAAAGAGAGGACGTCTGACTGCATTATCTACTGGAATTCAAAAACTCAGAACTGAACTGTAAAATACAGTGTATTAAAAAACATTTACAGTTACAGTAATAATCCTTCCAGAGAGGCAGAGCCAGGTATTTTTTGCAAAGGCAGAGACAAGTGCTATTAAATACAGGTCAAAGCTTTGTATACCTTATATCTAAATATTTAGCAAAAAGCGCTATTTTTGGAACATTAAAATTTTTCCAAGAAGCTAAAGGTTTATAAAAGCATACCACTATTCACTTTGTATACGAAGAAGTAATATCAAAATGTGGCTGCTTAGGGAAAAGGGGCATTGTTAGTAAAATATTTTCCTGGGTGCTTTACATTGACTTACAATATACCAAATAGACCGTTTACAGGAATATAGGAAAATTTAAAATAAATAGTTTTTCAAAGTTTATTAATAATTTGAATAGAGCTGCTCTTAAAAAAACAGTCCAATAGTAGAATATCACAAGGGACTAATTTGCAATCACTCTCCAATTCTTTTTAGCAATATATTTCCCTTGGTCATAGCTGTTTCTAGAAAAGGTGATAGTGTGGAGAATAGACCTATGACCTTGGTGGGTCCTCCTACCTGGAAAGCTCATTAGTTGAAACCCCTAAACTTGCTAGACAATCTATGAACTGCCCTGGTGGTCTGGCTGTGTCAGTGCCCCTGAGTATTAAAGCGGTACACTCGGGGGTGCTGACGCAGCCAGACAGCCTTGTTCTGCCCCCCAGCGTCGTCTACGAGACTGATGCATGTGATCCCGAGCGTGGCTTTAGGTACTGACGAATAACCCAGAGCCACACTCGGGATTACAGCTAAGGCGGTTAACAGATATTTGAATCTGTGGAAAGGCAGAACACTTCCATCTCCACAGAATGGTCAATTAATTGTGGTATTAGTGGTCCTCTGGTATATAGGCCACCTCTTTTTGCTCTTATATATTAATTGATTGTCTAACAAGTTTTGGGGCTTCAACTAGTGAGACTTCCGGGTAGGAGGATCCACATTGATAATAGGTCTATTCTCCACACTATCACTTTTTTCTAGATGCAGCTATGACCGTGGGAAATAATATCTACTATCGGACTGTTTTTTTAACAGCGGCGCTATTCAAATTTATAATAAACTTTGAAAAAATTGTAATTTTATGTTTCCCTATATTCCTGTAAATTGTCTATTTGTTATAAAAGAGGCATTGTGGCAAAAGTGACAATGCGGTACATTGCAATTGACAGACATGTATTACAATGTTTTTCAATGGGGAACAAAACATAGGATATATTGCCTTAAGACCCAATATGAGCCCTGTGGTCATATCATGGCCAGGGTCACTTAAGAAGAACCAGATAGGTTAATGTGGAATGGACATAGTTAAATTGCGTATGTGGGCTACTGGGCATAACTTAATAGTATAAACCTAAAATCTATTACCCAGGGAGAGGAGCCACCACCCAAAGACAATAGTTTACAAAAAAACCTGGCACCCACACCGCAAGGTTAACCCTTACCTTTCTGCAGCAGACAACTGCTACTAATTCCTGGTACTAGTGAAAGACATGCAGAAACCATGGGATGGCGGAACACAAGAACTGGTTCACCTGGAACTGATTCACCTGGAACCTGGTTCACCTGGAACCTGATACCACTAGGCTTATTATTCCCTCCATGTTCTACAACAATACCTATAGGACAATTACAGTAGAAGACATTTTCTCTGATTTCACAATAAATTACTCTATTTCTACCCTATATGTATAAGTTGACATGTGGGTCAATAAAGTTATTGTTGGTGAGGTTTCTGATTGCATACTGTAATCCTTGTTGTTCCTACAAACTGCTGCATACCTGGGACCTCCTTCTAATAATGTCAACAACGCTGCGATCCCTTAATGGGTGCTGCGCCCCCTTCGCTACTTTGCTATTCAAAGGAAAGGGGGCGCAGCACATCCCTTCCTACGGCCGATCGCAAGACAGGCAATTGGCCCTTACCTTTGGCGGGCTTAGACCTGATCGCAGACATTAGCCCGCGGATCAGAGTGCAAGCCCACCAAACTAAAAACTAAAATATAAATTCAAGGAAGCACTGTACATTACTGTAAATGATGGGGGACACATTGGGGGACACGAGGAGGACATGTAGTACATTGGCTAGTGGGCACATCGCTGTTAGCCAATACTGTCATTTGTGGCCATAAAAGGTCCTTAAAGGACCCGCGATCAATAAAACTGTTAGCCCTGCCGTGGGGGTACTATAAGAACTCCGGCACCTAAAATTAACCCCATCACTCATGGGGGTCAATATAGACCCCCATGAGACTAAAATTAACCCCCTCAGTCCAATAGGGATCTATACAGACCGCAATAGGACACTATTAACCCCTAGGTTAACCCTATAAGTGCCATGAGGGTCCTCCAGGAACCTCATTACAAAGTCTAAGCACTACACTAAACTATTAACCCTAACTATATCTCGTTAACCCCTTAACCCTAACTATACCCAATTAACCCATACTTAATCCTATTCAATCCTAACTGGCCTTTTTTAACCCTAACTGTACCTAATAACCCTAACTGGGCCTATTTAACCCTAACTGGACCCAATAACCATAAATGGCCAATTTAATCCTAACTGGGTTTATCTTACCCTGTCTGGACCTAATAACCCTAACTGGGCCTATTTAACCCTAACTGGCCCAATAACCCTAACTCTACCTAATAACTGTAACTGGGCCTATTTAACCCTAACTGTACCTAATAACGCTAACTGGGCCTATTTAACTCTAACTGGCCCTATTTAACCCCAACTGTATCTAATAACCCTGACTGGCCCTATTTAACCCTAACTGGCTCTATTTAACCCTAACTGTACCTAATAACCCTAACTCACCTCACTAATTACACAAAATAAAAAAAGCTAAGTTACAAAAAATAAAAAAACCTATGCTACCACAAAAAATAAAAGGAAATTACAACCCCCCACTACATAAAAAACAAAAAAGAACATTACAACCCCCCACTACAAAAAAGATTAAACACCTGCAAAGAAAAGACATACACATATATACATAACATCAAAGTACATAAATACATTAGACATATATCCCTAACTACATACTATTAACCCCTAACTACAATACATTACCCCATATATAAAACATTACCCCCTATCTATGAAACATTATCCCCTATCTACCAAACATTAACCCCTAACTACAATACATTAAACCCTAACTACGATACATTACCCCTATCTATTAGACATTACCCCCTATCTATTAAATATTACTCCTATCTATTAAACATTACCCCTATCTATTAAACATCACCCCCTATCTACAATATATCAAACCCTATCTATTAAACGTTACCCCTATCTATTAAACAGTACCCCCTATCTTTTAAACATCATCCCTATCTACAATACATCAAACCCAATCTACAATCCATTAAAAAGCCTACATCTAACCTAAAATAGAATAAACAAGACCACTAACCTTGCTCAGATGTCCCTTCAGCAGGTCGCACCCCCCCAAGAAAAAAAAAAGGAATATAGTCACAAATAAACACAACCTAAAGAAATACACGTTCTAAATATTAAACTTACCTTTCCACCATGTCTCCTTCTTGTCTTCTCCGGTTCAGCGCCCGAAAAAAAGAAACATTACATTAGTTACATCCGCAATGTCCCAGTCCTTCTCCTCTTCTTCCCTGGCTGGGCCCTTGAGAAAAACTGCCTCTCTAAGAAAAAAATAACGGAGCTCCTCCCTGGAGGAGCTCCTATGCGCTAATGAGGCGCTTCTTCCGGTAAAAAAAACTGAATGGCACCTTCTGATTGGCTGAAATGGCTGTCAATCAAATTTCAGCCAATCAGAAGGCACCAAGGTGTAAGCCAATCAGAATGGGATACAGCCCTATATCCTATTCTGATTGAGAGTGACAACGCGCAGATGCTTGTAGCCAATCACAATGGGATACACAGGGTGCATCTCATTCTGATTGGCTGAAGGGAATAGCGTCTTCTAATTGGCTGTTGTCACTGTCAATCAGACTGCAGCCATTTCATGTAGTGGGGGGGTCATAATGTCCTTTTATTTTTTTAGTAACGTTTTTTTTTATTTTTTGTAACTTAGCTTTTTTTTTTTTTGTGTAATTAGTGGGGTGGGGGTTTAATAAAGGGTTAGGTAGGTAGTGTTAGCTAGGTAGAGGTTAATAGGTTAAGGTAGAGGGGTGGTTAGTTTAGATTTAATAGTTTATTGGGGGGTAATAGTGTAGTGGAGGACCCTCATGGCACTTATGGGGTTAATATTAAGGTTCTAATTGTCCCATGAGGGTCTTTATAGACCTTTATGGGACTGATTGGGTTAAAGAAATCTTACGGGGGTCAGTATGGACCCCATAAGTGAAGGGGTTAGAAGGGATTAAATAGGCTCGGATGGGGTTTGATAGGATAAAATGGGGTTAAATAGGCCCAGTTAGGATTATTAGGTCCAGATAGGGTTAAATAGGCCCAGGTAGGGTTGAATAGGCCCAGTCAGGGTTATTAGGTCCAGTTAGGGTTAAATAGGTCTAGAAGATGTTAATTAGGCCCAGTTAGGGTTATTCACTGCCCTTGCAACGGCTCCATGGTGGAAGTAAGCTGCAGCTGTTTTCTATTGTTGGTGGAGGAGTTATCGGACAATTTCAATAGGGTCGTGGGGTTTCATGCGGCCGAATCTCTTGCGGCTGCGTGGGATCAAAGGCTTTCCCTGCAGTAAGCTGCGGCAAGGGTGGCCACAAGGGAAAGCAGGGCAACGGACACAAGCTGGTCGAATGTCGGCCGCAGGGGATTAGAATAGGGAAGTAGCTTGCGACCACGCAGCTCCTACGGCCAGCATTAGAATGAGGCCCCTGGTTAGCATCTGTCTACAATATTTATTTGGTTACACCAGAAGAGATGTAGAATTTGTCCTGTTGATGACAATATGGTTGACTTGGTGCAACCCCCTTTTACTTGTTACAGCCTGATCTGTGTCATCACATACATGTTTGGTGAAGTGCGATTCAATGCTTTGGGCATACAATTCCTTTTGTTAATATGGAAAATAAACAAAATTGATCCTTTCTGATATCGTTATATCAAACTTTACATAGTAAAGAAGAAAAATACAGGCCAGCTTCCATTTTTTTAAGTAAGTATGGTGAAAACATTGCAACACATTTTTCCCAGCAGATAAGTAAAAATTGTGTAATTATTTTCCAGGATAGCCCATGCTTATCAAAGATTTGTTTGTGACAGAACAGAAATAGTCTAGACTAGCTCTCCTAGATATTACAAGTTTACACAAACAAATAAGTCTTGTGGAGAACAAACTCTTAATTGATCTTTCAGTAAATAATAAATGTTTAGATCTAATGAATATTGAACAAAATAGAACAAACATCCATTTGGTAGAAAGACTCCACTTTCTGATACTTGAGAGAAAATAAAACATAACCTATTATAATTTTCTAAAACTAAAAACAAAATAATTATAACATTAAAATGACAACGATTAAAAGCTAAAAATAAGAATATTTTTTTTTTTTTTTGAATGGGAATAGCTATACACTTTGTAGTGAGAATGAAAGTTATTTATACTTCTTATAATAGTATTGTTAATTGAATGGCTTTGCTTCTATAAACATACTTTACATGGAATAAATCTTATATACTGAAATGGCTTTCCTTACTGCTTGGTTATAAAGAACTGAATACATCTTCTGGGGCATTGATGAAACTATTGAATGAGGAAGAAAAAATTTAGCTTTTGCTAATAATAAATTAGAAAAAGCCCCGGTAGATATTCAGACATTCCTGAATTAGCAATTGTTCAATGACCATTAGATTGGCTGAAAAACAATGTGGACAAATTAAAAAGAAAATTGATTGATAGAAAACAAAAAAAGTTTATGAGACACAGACGATTTTGAAAATAAAACAGTCTATAAATATCTAAATAGGAAGTTGATGCGAATAATACAAAAAGTGATAGAACGATCATTATAACCAAACATCAATGAACAGCAAGAGATAGTTCTAAGGGGAGGGGAGAAATTCCTTTTATTTAGAGTGACAATGGCGGCCCCACCTAACTCGCGATCTGACGTACAAGAATGTTTAGGCATATCTGAACAAACCCCAACCTTAAGTAATTCATTACAGGTATTCGATTTGTCCATGTCATCACAACCTCTGATCATGTATCACTGTATTCAATTTCACCCACTTTTGGTTTTCGTTTATTAGATTGGATTAAATATGTCCCTCTGTTCGCTAGACATGTGATATTACACAAATTCTTTAAAACATAAAAAAGGAAATAATTCCAACAACTTGGCTTCGGTCCAGAACAAATTAAATGTGCAGAAGATTTATTAGCTTTAATGCAGAAAGGTGCATTGAAAAAGCACCCTTTACAAGATTTAAACTGAAAAGTACATTCACATCATCTATTAACATTTCCTCAAATTTAAGTTTTTGTGTAATTTATGGAAAAAATACTTAGATTTAGAGAATTAACCTTTGAGGAACAGCAACAAAATATAAAAATCACAACCTTCCTTCAGGTGAAAGAAATGCTACAGAAAAATCAGGATATTGTTACAAAGAAACAAAAAAACTAAAAAAAACTAAAAAGCTAAAAATACTAAGTCAGAGGTGCTCATCAGAGAACGAACCAACCTTAATAGGTTAGTTCTATGGCCATGAGTTAGGGAGTTCAGCTGCACCTCACTGATGAGGCCCATAAAGGCCGAAACGTGTCTGGGGTTTGCTGTTTCTCCTGTTCTGGGTAGAATTGCCTGGTATTTCGGGGCTGGGTCACTCTTTTGAGTGGGACCAGACTGATATACTACAGGAAATGTCTCCCTGTGAATGGAACAAGTGAGCTAAAAGAGTTTGCTCTCAGAGTGGCTTATCATGGCCATAGAACTAACCTATTAAGGTTGGTTCGTTCTCTGATGATCATCTCTGACTTAGTTGTTTTGTATTGTTACAAAGCCTTAAAGGGGGTTATACATTTATTATGGATAGAGGGGTATATTGGCATGGTAATTTGCAGATGATAAAAAGTCCTCAAAAGTTGTTATTGGGCCCTCATTTTTGCTCCAATAAGTAAATTCCTAGAAGAATTAGAGCATATAATGAATAGAGGGTTACAGAAAGGTGGAATTACAAAACAGGAGGCCATTTTCCTGGTAAATTAAAACCCAGCTTTTTATTCCCTATCAAATATTCATAAAAACAGGGAAAGTGTCCCAGACATTTAATTGTGTCAGGCATAATATGAGACATTGTATTCTGACATTACCATCATATACTAGGACACCAAATATACTTTGAAGAGTTTAGATGGTATTAGAGTCCCAGGATAAGAATACTTAGCCAGTTTGGATGTTAAGGCACTGCATAATAGCATACCACATAGATTTGGCATTGAAGCATGAAAACAGTTTTTAATGACACAAAGTAACAATCTCATAGACCATAATTAATTTTTATTAGATCTCTTACAGCATTGTTCTTACACATTATTATTTAATATTCAATTACATTTTTTTCAGTGAAATGTATCACAGAGCTCATAAAGAATATAATATTGTTGTTATACAATTTAAATTTTGGTTATACATTAAACTAATATTAAAGTAGTTTTCATAACGATTCCTTTATTGCATGGCGTGCCTAGTTTTAATTCATTACACCTTATCCATTCTTTGTTGGTGTAACAAGGTTCTCATATCTTTTGTAGTTGAAATTGTAATACTGTTATTATCTAGATACAATTTAATACATTACCTGTATACATAATATAACATCTTATTGTTTATTATCTATTTCATACTCCTTGTGATGGTTAAACATCGGGCTGCTATATCTTCTAAGGTTGGATTAGTAATAACACTTTGGAGTGCATAAAATTCATGTGTGACATACATTATTTATATGTTTCATCATCATTAAAGATTTTTTCTTCTGAGTGACTTTACCTGCACATTTGTATAGATGTTTTTAGCCGTACCTGTAGCAGTTACATATCCTGTGAACACATGAGCTCATTGTAACTTTATGCAATAAGCTGATATAAAGGCATTTCAGTATATAACGTTAATTCCCTGTAAAGTATATTTATAGAAGCAAGGCGATTCAATTAAAATTACTATTAGATGAAGTATAAATTACTTTAATTCATATTACAGAGAGTATTGCCATTAAAATTCAATATTCTTTTAGAATGTATCTTTTAGGTTTTATGCTTTGTCATTTTTAGGTTTTAATTAATTTGTCTTTTTGTTTATTTTGTCTCATGTAAAGATCAGACATCGGAGTCTTTCCTTTCTATATAATGGATGTTTTGTTCTCTTTGTTATCTCATTACTTCAGCAGGACCCTAGTAGCGCTTGTTAAATGTTCTTTAGAGATGGAGAGACAGTTCTGGACATATCTCCTCCAGCATGCTTTTTATATGCATTTACAGCTTCATAAAAAAAGTAAGAAACTTACATACCGCCATAGATAATGCATCCAGTCAATGAGACCCCCATGTAGTTCCATTTGGCGCTCACTTTTGTAGCTGTATTTGGGGAATACCAAGCATGGCATTGTACAATTTGTAGCACTAAAAAAAACTTCTGTGGCAGGATGTACATGACTGCATCATGATTTGGGAGCAGAACAGCAAACAAATTAGGTTTGCGAACCATAGGAATCATGGCTCCACTTCTTTTATAGTTTAAGTGACAAATACTGTATGTTTAATCAAATAGATCACCCATCTGTAGAAATCCAATGTGGCTTGACTGGCCATTGAAGACCAGCTTCAATTGCTTCTGTAGACACTCTGGCCCTCATCCAATTGCAATTTGGCCAAATGAATTGGGCTCTAAATAAGCACATAACATATTTTTTTAAAGAAGTTTTTAGTTAGTAAACATATATCCAAAAGCAAGGTTTTCACTAACTAAGAACTTATTTAAAAAATATATACTATGAGCTTATTAAGAGCCCTATTCAATTGGCCAAATCGCAATTGAATGAGGAACTCTGTGTGATCTCTTGTCAAAGATAGGTATGTTCATGCAGAGCTGGATTTACCAAAAGACCAAGGGCCTCTTTCTTTTTTTTTTTTCCAAATCTTTTTATTGACACATAAGCAGTGCTCAATAACACAATATTGTTGGACTCGCAGGTCCAACACAATTTTGCATAAACAGGATTTTTTAACATCGTTTTAGATATCTTGTACAACTTTGTTGTCAATAATGATTATCCTGTCCTGACAATTTTGGGTGTCTGCTTTATGTGTCCACCATAACCTTTTTCCGTTTTCTCAACTTTGCAGGAAACGCCTGCTAGCTATTCCTTCCCTAGCAATTGACTTCTCAATACTAAACTTGTCAAATTCTTACATGTCAGCTAACTTGTTGTCTTTCCATGTAGATATATATAGATGTTCAATTTTGCATAGCTCGAGAATTACATTATTCACCTAGTATATGGGAAGTATAACATCGAACAAACAATGAATAAACAAGTCAATGAACTTATTACCTGTATCTTCCTTGCTTTTTTTTTTTTTTCCTCTTTCTTCTTGTCTATCTTCTTCAGTTTACTCAATTCGCCAGTAGTTGTCAACGCCCAAGACACCCGTCACCCCGGCCTGGAGTCTCTGCCTCATCCAATTACGCCTTCCCTTCCTAGTGTACTAATTTCCACTCTAAATCAAGTTTTTGTTAAATTAAAATAGCTTTGTCTGACTCCACCCATCTGTCCCAAATTTGACTAAAAGTGGAGAGGGAGTTGTTTATTGAATGCGTCATTTTTTCATAAATCATGATGTGGTTTAATTTTTTTATAACCTCTTGGCCGTCTAAATGGGGTGATTTCCAATTCTTTGCAATGTGGCTTTTGGTTGCCAGCATGACCATTTGTATCCACTTGTTATGGTTCTTATTAACGTTCAGTACTGGCATTCCCAGTAAGCATGTCTCCCTAGAGGGGTGTATTTCCCTGTCTAATACCTCAGAGATCATTGCAGTTACCCTTCGCCACAGGGCCTGTACTTTTGGGCAGTCCCACCAGATGTGGCCAAAGGTTCCTCTATCTGAGCAGTTCCTAAAGCACTCAGGAGGGGAAAGCGGATTTATCTTATTTAGCCTGTCAGGTGTCATGTATACCCTGTGTAGTACTTTAGTTGCTGTTTCTAAATAGCTAAAGAAGAGGGAGCCTTTAGTCAGTGCCTTGTGTATTTTTCCCCATCTCTGGGTGTCCCATTCTACTCCCATTTCCTGTTCCCATTGTAGGAAATGTTTAGGCTTTTGGTCTTTAAGTGGCTTGTTGGCAAGCGGACCAAGGGCCTCTTTCAATTGCGATTTGGCCAATTGAATAGGGCTCTATATAAGTACAGAGCATATTTTTTTACAGAAGTTTTTAATTAGTGAAGACCTTACTTTTGGATAGAAGTTCACTGACTAAAAATTTATGTTAAAAAAATATGCTCTGTGCTTATATAGAGCCCTATTAAATTGGCCAAATCGCAATTGAATGAGGCCCCAAGAAGTCCATGCTCTAGTGTGGAGTACCAACTCTCCTTCTTATTGTCCATTAGTCCTCTATACTATGATTTATTTCACCTTTTCCTTCTCAATTTCCCAGTCTTTCCTTTAGTATCTTCTCCCATGTGCATCTTGTCAACTCATTCTCTTTTCTTTCCTCTAAAACCCCTCTCTTTCTTTTCTGTCCTCTCATTGGCCTTTACCATTTCAATCATTCCTAGTAACATCTTTAGCTATAAATTATCTATTCTTTCCATTCTCCCTTTCTACAGTAGACTCTCAGTTAACCGGAATTCAAGCAACCAGAACTCTCAAGCAACCAGAAAAAAATGTAATACTGTACTTTAAATTAAAATGTACAAGGCTCAACAAATGCCAGGAGGCAGTTTGTCATGCCACAGTCACCTAGTTTTCATACACTTTACATCTCTGCAATTCAATTCTACTTGGAAGTAGACAGGCATGAGTGACTGAGCCAGGGCAGTGTTGGCGTTACATTCCCCAGGTCCAGCACCGCAACCTCCAGCCAAACGTACCTGTGTGTAAGTGAGGAGTGAAAGCTTCTGCTGCTAGCACAGCCCTCACTGACAAATATATTTACAAGTGCATCCTATGTGCAGCTAATCTAGGACTCTTTTAATAGTAACTCTCAAGCAACTAGAAACTACATTTATCCGGCATCTACCAATCCCCATGGGTGCCGATTAACTGAGAGTCTACTGTATTATCAATGTCTACCTGCCACTCCTTTGCCTATTTCTACTCATTCACTACTCAGTTATACTCTGCGCCTCCTTTTTGCACCACCTTAAACCCACTTGCATAAAATAATATGAAGTAGTCAGACAAATTGGATGTATGTGGTGTACTGTATGCAGACGAGATGACTTACAAAACTGTGCCTTTGGCTAGGCTAGCAGCTGACCAGAAGGTTATGATGTTTTGGGATTCAGATACATCATAATATATCCAGTGGTGACATTATAATACATCCAGAGGTGACATCATAATACATCCAGAGGTGACATCATAATACATCCAGAGGTGACATCATAATACATCCAGAGGTATAAATACTAGGGCAGCATTGGAGAAGCTCACAGTACATCATTGGCAGCTCAGCTTGGACCAGATGAGGAGGACATAGTAGAGATCTTTGCCTTCATGAGTCGTGAGGAACACTAGCAGCAGGAGACAATGGTGAGTAGAACTGATTATAGTGACAGATTCTACAGTAAGTTAGACCAGTTTAACTCGGTGATATAAAAACTTGTATAAAACAGTGAATATGTATAAATAAAAAAAAGAAGCTTTTTCCATTTGATTTTCAGTGTTCTGTCTCAATCCCATCTATCATCCGACCTGTAATCTTCAAGTGCATTAAACAATTGTTAAAACATATCATTGTCCTACCATTGCATGGCATGTATCCTGAGTGCGACCCATACTCTGTGTGATTTACTGCTCATATCCATAAACAACATAAATATACCTTAAAACAACTGTAGCAGTATCCTCACTCTACTTCTCCCTTAATGCTGCTTTCATTGCCCTAAATGTGCCACACCTCTACCCATTCATATTTGCTGTAAATAAAGACTGCCAGGAGCTGACTTCCTTGTAGGGCTATGGGTGCTTCACTGAAGGCTGTAATAGTTATTTTGAATGAGTAAAATGATTATCACAGACTTCTGTGAAGTACTTATGAACCCATGTGAAGCTTAGTGAATCTAAGGGATGTACTCTAGACTAGAATATAAATATGGATAACAAATGTCTGTGAATAGTACTTTTAACTTCAGGACCCGATTGCTAATTGAAATGCAATTTAATAGGGGCCTTGGTTTCCAAGAGAATTCTCTAACACAAGTCTCCAGCAAATATTAGCGACTTGCCCATTAAAAAAATGACAGCAATAAGATTGTAAAGCAGGTAATTCTGTTTGGTCGAGACATTCATTTTGTTGGTGGTCCGAGATCCTTTGGCGCTCATTGCGACCCTCGCGCTGAGCACCTTCGGCGCTCATTGCAAGGCTGTTTGTTTTTCTGATAGGCGCTTTTGGTGTTATTGTTTTGTCTGCGGTGATGTGTTTTTTGCGTTTTTTGCAAGTCTTTGTGTGCTATGAGCAGCGTTGGCGGTCGTTGTGAGTGGCACAGTGAATGGCTTTTATGTTTTTTGTGACAGTGTTTTTTTGTTTTGTGTATATGTTTTTTTGTATGCTAATTAAATAATTAATAAATTAATAAATTAATATACTTCACCTATTTTGAAGTAATATATGCAGGAAGCATTTTGCTGAAGAGCTGACAATCTGTTTTGATGTTCCTGCAGCATGCAATGTAGGTTTGCAGTGTTGTGGAGCTGAGGTGTAAGTGTCAGCAATGTGTGCAGTGTGTTGTGTAAATAGTCTGCGTGCGCGAGGGAAAGCCGTTAGTGTAGCTGTGTAATTCCGCATTGTGTAAGCTAGTGTTGTAAAATAGCGGCGAATGTGTGTGTGGTACACGGCTGTGGATGATTTAGCGTCCTTGTTAATGGTGTATCTTGGACCTCGTACGGCTTTTTGGAAAATCCATATGTGCTTGGTGGTGTTTTGCGTGTTTAGGGTCCTGTATCCTCGTTTTCGGGTTTTTTCTGCTGACATTTTTTCTCTCGCTTAGGGGATTTTCGTCTGTCTAAACTCTTGAATTTGGACTTAAATTGAGGTGTAACTTCACTTGCAGAGGTCCTGGGTGCCCCCCCCCCCCCCCTTGCTGTGGGTAAGCTTTTTATGTATTTGTTGAGTGCATTTATTGTGTTTTTTATGTTTTTATGTGCGCGCGGTTGGTGCATTAAGGTGTTTTTTTTTGCGAGCTCGTAATGACCTGCGGCTTGTATTTTTGGATGGTAAGTCCGTACATTTTCGGGTGTAAGTCGTAGGGGGTTGCAGGGATAAGCGCCTATGGTGCTCATCGCCAGCGCAAGGAGCGCCTTTGGCGCTCCTTGCCAGCAACTGCAGCCCTCGATTTGCAGCAACAACCATGCGCACAACTATATATGTGACTAGAATATTGCCAGTCAAAAAATCCCAGCAATGAAATTGTAAGTGAGCTAATGCTGTTTGGTGTATGGTAATGAAATAAATAATACATTAATAAAGTAATATACTTTACCTATTTGGAAGTAATATATGCAGGAAGCATTGTGCTGAAGAGCTGACAATCTGTTTTGATGTTGCTGCAGCATACAATGTGTGTTTTCAGTATTGTGGAGCTGCTGTGTAAGTGTCAGCAATGTGTGCAGTGTGTAGTGTAAATAGTGTGCGTGCGCGAGGGGAAGCCGCTAGGGTAGCTGTGTACTTCCGGATTGTGTAAGTTAGTGTTCTAAAATGGCGCCTAATGTGTGTGGTATGCGGCTGTGGCTGATTTTGCGTTCTTGTTCTTGGATCTCGTCCAGCTTTTTCGGAAAAGCCGTATGTGCTTGGTGTTTAGGGTCCTGTAGCCTTGTTTTTGTTTTTTTCGGCGGCCATTTTTTCTCTTGCTTAGGGGATTTTCGGGCGTTTAAACTCTGGAATTTCGACTTAAATTCAGGTGTAACGTCACTTTTAGAGGTGCTGGGTGCCCCCCTTGCTGTGGGTAAGCTTTTTTGTGTTTGTTGTGTGTATTTTGTGTGGTTTGAATGTTTTGATGTGCAAGGGTTTCGGGCGCTAATGTCGTATTTTTGCGAGGTTGTAATATTATTTTTTCAAAGTCCCTCGGCTCGTATATGCAGGTGCTAAGTCCGTAAATTTTGCGGTTGCGGTGGGAGCGAGGGCCGCAGCATTAGCAACAACTTTTGACAACCCGCACTGATGACAACTATATATGTGATTGTGATGGTGGTAAACTTTATCTTATATCTTATTAAATTGCGATTCATGAAATTTAAAAGGACTCTATTTAAGCACAAAGCATATTTTTTTACAGAAATTTTTAGTTAGTGAAGACCTTGCTTTTGGATAGAAGATCACAAACTAAAAACTTCTGCTTTTTTTTTATTTGCTGAATCGCAATTTAATAAGGCTGTTAGCCTTTGTCAGCTAGACAAAGCTTCACCCCCATTGACCTTAAAGTTAATGCATACCAGTAGCTGAGTCTGAGGTTTAACAATACATTTAATGTTGAATATAGCTTTCTAAATAAATGAGTATGAATTGTATTAATGAACACTACCTAATTAAAACATCTAACTTATGTGGTTATAAATGTATGTGTTTATTTATAACTGATTGTAAAAAATAATTAAATGTAGTCTTTAAAACATGCATTTGAACTTTAGTGTTACAGAGCCCAGCATATAGACTGTTTCTACCCCTATCAGATGTCCAGGCGGCCACAGATGATCTGCCCTGGATGCTGTCCTGAGAGGTTTCTTTATCAAGCTCCTTCCCTGTAATGGCCACTGCAAACAAACCTAGACTAGTCCAAAAAAAAGGCAGGCTCCTGGGAAAATCCTTTTCAACCTCACGATACCTAACATTGGTGGTGAGAAGCAGCTCTGCTAGTTCCTGATTCCCTAAAATTAAAATATGAGTTTTAAAAGCTACATTGGATAGATTTTGTCCAAATGCTGATTTTATTGGTTATCAGTTTCTAAATAAATTAAATCCTGCTTCATGACCACTACAGTGGCTTTTTAAAATTAACATAAGGTACCGTTATCTATCATTGCCAATAGGCTTTAAATACAGTAGCCTCTCAGTTAACCATGGGGATTGGAAGAGGCCGGATAAATGTAGTGTCTGGTTGCTTGAGACTTACTATTATAAGAAGCCTAGATTAGCTGCACATAGGATGCTCTGCTAAGTATATTTGTCAGTGAGGGCTGTTCTAGCAGCAGCAGCTTTCACTTCTCACTTACACACAGGTACATTCAGCTGGAGGGTGCTGTGCTGAACCCAGGGAATGTAACTCCAACACTGCCCTGGCTCAGTCACTCATGCCTGTCTGCTTCCAGGTAACATTGCATTGAGACGTACAATGGATGAATTCTAGGGGCCTGTAAGCATTTTGTGGCATCACAACCTGGCTCCTGGCATTTGTTGAATCCTGTAAATTATCAGTTTTATTACATAAAATTCTGGTTGCTTGAGAGTTCTGGTTAACTGAGAGTCCCCTGTATTGTGAATACTACGTTATAATTTAATACTATATGTTAGTTTCATCTTTCTATGCTGATAATAGTTGAGCAGGACCAAGTATTTCAGACCATAAAGAGGTAAGTTTCTCAAGAGGCATGTGAACCACCTAGATGCGATAACTAGTGTCGGAGCTAGCTAATTTAGGGCCCTGGCGCAAAATAATTCCCCCCTGCAACTTCTCTATACACCCAAGGAGGGAAATAAAAAAAAAGTAAAAAATATATGTAGAGGGTCAGATCACACCTAGGGTGATCAGATCATATTTTTATAAAAATAATTATCTACCCCTATCCACCAATAAATTAAGAGTCTCTCTTTACCAGGTCGTTGCCAGTAGCAGTAGGTCCCTATCTTGTTATGGGCCATGGTACTTTGCACCCGCTGCACCCGCAGTAGCTTCTCCATTAGTGTTAATACAGTGAACTGTATGACACAGGCAACATTTCAGCCACACCTTGCTGTTTCTCAGGAGAGTTCGGTGATGGGTGTTATATAATTTTCTAAATTTCACAATTAGCTATTCAGTACAATTAACTAGCGAATTACATCACCTAAATAATTATAGTATAAATAATGACTGTGAGAAACCGAAAATATGTGGAGGGGAACACCTTACCATGCCGTGTATATTGCATAACTGTATGCCTTGGATATGAAAACATTAACTTATGCATATGTGAAGTACATTTGTACCTACACTATATATAAGGTCCAGGGACCAAGGCCACCCTGAGATCTTATCTGCTGATCCTTGGAAGAGATCTTATCTGCTGATCCTTGGAAGAGATCTTATCTGCTGATCCTTGGAACAAAACGGAAAAGAGGGTTGGGTTAAGAAAGAGGCATACATGGGTGTGAGAAAGATTGATAAGAGCAGAGAAGATCCCTTGTCACTGATTAGTAAACAGAAGATTGAAGAACCGGTCTGTGTTAGTTTGACTAATGTTCAGCTCAGAATCTCAAGTCCGGGTTTTGGATGGTCGCCAGTTCTAGGCTCCATAAGGTTAAGAAGCACTGCTCTAGATGCATGCTGGGACTTTTCAACCCTCCTGCAGCTATGTTTAACTGTTAACTTTGATTTAAAAAATTCAGTTAGCAGTTACTTCTCATCAGTTTTGGTATCTTCCTGATTTAATCACTGGTATTGTCTACTCACAATCCATCTGTCATTCCTCAATGTATTATGTTCTAGTATAGCTTGTAAGCTTTAATGTAGCTGCTTGTCTCCACCCCCCTATGAGCTCATCATGATAAGCTGTTCATAGCAAAGGAAACAAGTTTAATATAGCAAGTATCTAGCCAATGAAGAAGCACCTGCTCTTTTCTAGATACAAGGTCTTGCATATCCATTTCACACTGGCTTGATGATGACCTTGTTGATGGTGAAGACAAGAAGCGTGCTCCTACCGTCTTGAAGCCCATATTGGTGGTGTAGACAATTGGTTCTCAAACCTCTGGACCCACCAGACAGGCCATGATTTAGGTGAAACACTGTGTGAATACACAGGTGAAGCAATTTGAGGCTCCACCGCCTGTTTAATACTAATTGCCTCACCTTTGTTCACAGAGCAGTGTTTCACGAAAATCATGGTCTGTCTGGTGGGTCTTGAGGAGAAGTTTGGGAACCACTGGTGTAGACAAGAGGGTCAAGGTAAAGGAATACCCCGTTTAGTGCCGTACATGCGTTCCTGCATGCAGGAGCATTATCCGAAAATCGCGTAAAAAGGGTCATTATATCTCCAAAGCGCTGGTGAAAAAAAGCTTGCAAAGCAGGATTTTACATGACGCAGCACGGTTTTGACGCTATTGTGAGATTTTCCGCTCTACGGGGACTAGGAGCAGGAAGAGCGCTCAGCGGGGTAGCGTGAACCGGAGTATACCTGTAGTATTCAAAATGCAAACACGCTTGTCTACTGTTAGATGTTTAGTGCCGTGAACCATAACATGATGAAAATCAGTATTATAGTAACAAAACAAACTGATAATACAGACCATACAGCCATAATAAAAAAAAAAAAACTGAACTGGCATGAAAATGGGTCACCGTGACCTGAAATATCTGTTAACACATCTCTCTACTTACCGCAAGTAAAAGCTTTCTGTAGGTCACTATTCCTGTTCAGTGAGATTTGTCTGGCTGTGCGCTCTTATATAAAGTGCTTATCATGACTTGGTTTTGGTTTTTGTTGTACTGTACTCTTGCACTTGTCCATGGTTGGGCTCATGAGCAAAGCTTATGTCTATATAATAACTTCTATAACATCATTTTGGGCTAGTAAATTAGAGGGTTATTGTAAAACCCTAAATCATGTACAATATAATCTAGTGTGTAAGATAAACAACTTTGCTATATAGTTTATATTAAAAATGCTTTTATTAGTGCAAATCTACTAGTTAAATTGTAGTTTTAAATATTTTATCCTCCTTTTATCATTTTAATATTTCCTTTCCTCAGACTGAACAGAGCAAGTTAAGAGTAAAATTCCCAAATGTCTGTCTACTTAAGGCTCTCCTTCAATATCTTAGCATCATGCTCTAGTTGGGTCAAGCAGCTGCCAGTTACCCTACTTTTGCAGGACCTCACTTTCACAGGCAGGGACCATACACATAGTCATAATAAGTAGTTCTTCTTCGCATAATGAGATGGTTTGTGAGAGTCTAATTTATAAAGCACAGAAACACATTCCAAGCAAGTTAGGTTTGCATGGTTATATGTCTTGGAGAGCCCTACAAGATTCTTGTAAGAGCTAGAACAGAAAGTTAGAACTTGTGTCCTGCTTGCCATTTGTTATAACGTGCTACATTCATCAATGTACAATTAAAGTGAAAACTGAAAAAAGTTCTTTATATAAATCCTGAGATATTCTGCATTGTTTATGTAGCTCCTTTATACTATTTTGCAACTTCATATGCTATGTTGTGTCTTACTTAGAAGGCTTGATAAATGTGGGGAAGCAGCTAACTGCATTGTTATATTGGGGTACCTTGTTTTTACCTTAGAAACAAACAATTAGGCTGTTTTACTAATTAACATATCAAATCAGTTAATTATTATTCAGGATTCATTAATTTGCTATGATGTATACACCAGGAACCCTTCTAGATCGCTACCATGTCGTGGTGGAGGAGCTTGTGTATTTCGTTGAAGCTGTAAACTACACCATGTAGGGTTACCCAAGATAGGCAGGTCATAGCAGAGAGGTCAGACAAATCACGGTCCACTAGAAAAGGAACTGGTAACCAACTCCAGTACCTTTGGCAAGAAAACCATATGGATAAGCACAATGAGAAACATAATAGATGTGCCTGGCTTGATGCGTCCATATGGTCACCAAGAGTCGACCATGACTGAAGGACTAACTAACAACAACATTTTTGGGGAAATTAATGTATAATATGTAGCCAATTTTTCATGCTCTTTAGGAAGAATCCAAGAAAACAACTTGATTTTGGGTTGAGTCCATTTAAGATGGCAATGGGAGGCATATTTACCTTGGGTGGAACTCCCCAGCACCCTGAGATGTGAGATGCCAATAAATAGTTCTCTGGCAATAATTTCAACTATGGTAATTAAATTATTATTATTATTATTATTATTATTATTATATACAAAATGTGTGTTTTTCCGAAGTATACAACCTTTTCTTCCAGACAGTAATGTTTCCCAAACTTCTCCTTTAGAGTTAAACCTAAACCAAGGCTTGTCTGGTTCGACTTGAGGAAAAAGTTGGGAAACACTGACATAGAGGGGTTGTAATAAAGTATCACCAACAGTAGGTATTACCTCAATCTAGGAATGTTACATTATGTGTTTTACCAAGTTGATATTACCTGGTTGCTCACTGTGGCAGATTGCCATCTTTACATTTACGTTTGAGACGCCTATTTATAGTATGTCTGGGCTGTAGGTGTTTATGAACCACATTACATCACTATTTTTTTCTAGCTTTTTTTATTTATTCACAGTTTGTCCTGAGCTGGATGTGCCACTTTTTGCACTTACTGCAGCAAATGCCAAGATTCTTCTTTGAAATATGCCTAATATTAAAGTTAGGGTATTAGATAAAATAACATTGAAACACATATACAATATCACATATTATAGTTGTCGTAATTGCGAGTTGTTGTCACACAATGTTAAAAATTGCAGGCCTCGCGATGAGCGTCGCAGTAGCTCATCGCGAAGCCTGCAGGACTTAGGCTGCAATGAGCGCCGAAAGACTTTAAAACAGCCTAGACATGAGCACCGAAGGCAGTCATGTCGATGGCCGCGATCACCGCCAAAACCCTTAGTATTTTGCCGCTGAGCGCAAGTCACGCACTTTACGATTTCAAAGGCCGAAATTTTTTCAACTGCATAACATGAAAGACCACCAAAAAACACACACAGCACAGGGGGAGAGCCAGGGAGCCTGTGAGTGAGGTTACAAGTTAACTTGAGGCATATTTGGCATTTTTTCATTGTTCGAAAAACACCTAAGCGAGAAAAAAAATGGTTCATCGCGGCTCGTGATGAGCGCCGAAGGTGATCAGTGCGAAGCCCGAAATTTGCGGATTGCCAAGGCCTGCAATGAGTGGCAAATCCACTCATTGCGGGACTCGCGATGAGCACCAAAGACGCTTGCAATGAGTGCCGAAGGTGCTCAGATTGTGTAGCAAACAGCATTGCCAAGCTTAACATTTTCTTGCTGTCATTTTTGACGGGGAAGTCGCTACTATATATATAATTCTTATTTGTAATGGCCACTGTATGGTGAAAGGACGTGCTTGAAACATTTGTGTTAGACTAAGTATATACATAAGCAAGGAACATTACACATTTTATTTTAATTAAAATAAACTTTTATGTCTCTGCTGGTCTCTGGAGGCATTCATGATGCTTTAGTGAAAGCTGCGTGTTTGAGGAGGGGGTTACCTTTTTACTTGCAGGCATTTTTGCAAGCCGCCTGTTTCAGTGTTTTAGGGAGGTGGATAATGTCAAGTACCAAAATATCTAACAATTTAACAGATCTATCACCCGTCCCTCCCAGTTCAGTAGAAAATAATGTCCTCTCAGACTCTGAGCTATCAGGAATCACTCAGATAACAAAAGCTGTATACTTTCTCATTAAAATATCATGTTTAAAAAGAAAACTTTCTTTAAAATGGTTTAATTTCATGGCTTACACAGCTGTTGATGAGCATTTCCTACACATGGGAGGTTTGTACTAACTAATATACAGTGCCCTGCAAAACTATTCACCCCCTTTTTACCTATTTTGTTACATTACAGCCTTTTTGAACCTGAATTTCATGTGATGGATCAGAACACAATAGTCTAAGTTGAAGTGAAATGAGAAAAATATATACATAAAACTATTTTTTAGAAATAGAAAACAGAAAATTGGCATCTGCGTATGTATTCACCCCCTTTGTTATGAAGCCCATAAAATGCTCTGGTGCAACCAATTACCTTCAGAAGTCACATATTAGTGAAATGATGTCCACCTTTGTGCAGTCTAAGTGTCACATTATCTGTCATTACATATACACACCTTTTTTGAAAGGCCCCAGAGGCTGCAACACCTAAGCAAGAGGCACCACTAACCAAACACTGCCATGAAGACCAAGGAACTTTCCAAACAAGTAAGGGACGATGTGGTTGAGAAGTACAAGTCAAGGTTAGGTTATAAAAAAATATCCAAATCCTTGATGATCCCCAGGAGCACCATCAAATCTATCATAATCAAATTGAAAGAACATGGCACAACAGCAAACCTGCCAAGAGACGGCCGTCCACCAAAACTCACGGACTGGGCAAGGAGGGCATTAATCAGAGAGGCGGAACAGAGACCTAAGGTAACCCTGGAGAAGCTGCAGAGTTCCACAGCAGAGACTGGAGTATCTGTACATAGGACGACAATATGCCGTACGCTCCATAGAGTTGGGCTTCATGGCAGAGTGGCCAGAAGAAAGCCGTAACTTTCATCAAAAACAAAATGGAACATTTTGAGTTTGTGAAAAGACATGTGGGAGACTCCCAAAATGTATGGAGGAAGGTGCTCTGGTCTGATGAGACTAAAATTGAACTTTTCGGCCATCAAAGAAAACGCTATTTCTGGCGCAAACCCAACACATCACATCACCCAAAGAACACTATATGAAACATGGTGGTGGCAGCATCATGCAGTGGGGATGTTTTTCAGCAGCCGGGACTGGGAAACTGGTCAGAGTTGAGGCAAAGATAGATGGTGCTAAATACAGGGATATTCTTGTGCAAAACCTGTACCACTCCGTGCGTGATTTGAGGCTAGGACGGAGGTTCCCCTTCCAGAAGAACAATGACCCCAAACACACTGCTAAAGCAACACTTGAGTGTTTTAAGGGGAAACATGTAAATGTGTTGGAATGGCCTAGTCAAAGCCCAGACCTCAATCCAATAGAAAATCTGTGGTCTGACTTAAAGATTGCTGTTCACAAGTGCAAACTATCCAACTTGAAGGAGCTGAAGCAGTTTTGCAAGGAGGAATGGGCAAACAGCCCAGTGGTAAGATGTGGCAAGCTCATAGAGACTTATCCAAAGCGACTTGGAGCTGTGATTGCCGCAAAAGGTGGCTCTACAAAGTATTGACTTTTAAGGGGGTGAATATTTATGCACATTGACTTTTTCTGTTATTTTGTCCTATTTGTTGTTTGCTTCACAATAAAAAAAAACATCTTCAAAGTTGTGGGCATGTTCTGTAAATTAAATGATGCAAATCCTCAAACAATCCATGTTAATTCCAGGTTGTGAGGGAACAAAACAGGAAAAATGCCAAGGGGGTGAATACTTTTGCAAGGCACTGTATAGTGGTATAGAATAACAACATTAAAGGACCACTATAATGCATTTACAAGTGAAGCTCATATGTGTATTTGTTGGGAAAAGACCATTACAACAGTATGCAGTTTAAAATAATAAAACAATATTCTTTCTTACTTTTTAATTGTCTGTACCTGTACAGTAGGGGACATGGTCAGATCTCCTGGGGGCTTGACCTTCGTGGAGCTTGGAAACCGGCAAGTCTATGATGTCATTGCCTCACTCTGTTATGTCATTAGCCCCACCTCTGCTGTCTACACAGATGTATTGATGGTGAAACCTCCTTGTGGTTGCCCCATTGGCAGGTCAATGACTACACACATTATCATAGCCTGCCCATTTACTGAGTATATATCGTCTGAACCAGACGTTTAACCTGCTTGCAGCTGCCTCAGCCAAGTTGACCCCACCAAATGACAGTGCATGAGCCATTATAGCCCATCCCTTAAAGGGCCACTTAATTCAGCACAACTTGGGCACACCACTCTAAAGATATCCTGAAAGCATGGTTAATTATTTAAAAACATGCATTTCTTCACAGAGAAATTGAAAAATTAAATCTCTGTTTACATGTATCATGTACTAGTCAGTAGACAAGTTAGTGTGTTTGTAAACAAACCTAATACTTTGATTTTTGAGGTGTTATTAGTGTAATTAAAAAAATAGATATTTACTATATAAAAACTTACAATCTTGTGCTCTCTCACATCATAAACAGCACTTACAGTGAGGTAAATGGACCTTTGGGTTCCCTGGTGGTCCAGTGGTTAGGATTCGGTGCTTTCAGTTATGTGACCTGGGATTGATTTCAGTCAGGGAACCAAGAGATCACACTACCCTGAAGCATGCAGGGTTGGGCCTGGTCAGTACTTGGATGGGAGACCACCTAGGAATACCAGGAGCTGTATGCTGTGTCCCACTGGAGAAGGAATTGGCAACCCACTCCAGTATCTCTGCCATGAATACCAAGTGGACCAGCAAGATGTGTTACCGTACATGAGGTCATGGAGAGTCAGGCACAACTGAACGACGCAAAATAGCCCTTTAAATAAGCATGCTCAGTCTATATCAGAATCTGGATAGGGACATGAATTTTTAGTCCAGGCCCCAGGCAGAGCTGGCCCAACCCCCCGATAGTCACAGGAAGGTGTAGAGAAGTGTTTCTGCTTGAGGGGAAAACTGACAATTTCAAAAGTAAGAAAAACTGCATACTGTTTTTAATAGTCTGTGCTCATCAAACATTCTGCAGGCCGACATTAAATAGAAAAAACAAAACAAAGTCATAGGCGCTCAATCTGAGAACGAACTAACCTAGGTGGGTTCATTTTATGGGCATGGTAATACACTTAGAGTGCAGCCGCTTTTTGCTCACTTGTGCCCTTCACAGGGAAGAAATATCCTGTAGTAGCATATCAGTCAGGTATCACTGCAAAGAGTGATCCAGACATACTGTGCCATATTGAGTACAACTACACCTCATTGATGAGGCCCCCAAAAAGGCCAAAACGTACGTCTGGGGTTTGCTGTTTCTCCTGTCACTCTTTTGAATGAGACCAGGCTGATATACTACAGGATATTTCTCCCTGATGGGCACAAGTGAGCTAAATTCGGCTGCTCTCTGAACAGGTAACCGGACCTATAGAGCAAGCCTACTTGTGTTAGTTCTTTCTCAGATTGAGCGCCTCTGACTTTGTTTTTTCTTTGACGTTAAATAGGGTGAAACTTTTCTGTGACCACTTCTAACGCTGGGCATATTAGATCAGTGGTTGGAGTCAGCTGTGAAGCAGGTTCCATCTACACAAATCAGACATTACCTTAGAAGTTACTTGGCTGGAAAAGAACCACATGGAAGGAAAATCTGAGGTTATGTTTAATGAGAGGAAACAGTCAGTTGGTTTGACAATGAAAAGCCTCCCATTCAGCCCCACACCAGCCCTCGCTTTGCAGGACATGACCACTTGAAATCTGTGCACTCGACACTTTATTTTCTCAACAGAGCTGACACAGAGTCTTTGACTGGTCTGTGTAAGGTAAAAGGTAAATACCACATCTCCATGTCTTATGACTGTCAGCTGAAAACATACAGCCTTAAAGGAATCTGAGTTGTAACAGGCCCAGAATGCAGTCACTGAAATGTGTGTTACTGTGTTGAATGATAGACGAATAAATAAATAAAAAAATCAATGCGTGAGAGATAGCGGATCTCTTTAGAGGAGAAGGGGAGATGAGAAAGGGCAATAATCTGAAATTAAATCAATACATTTAACAGACTTATTTTTAAGGGAATTTAAATAAAGTTCCAAATATGATATAACAAAAAAACATATCTAATTAGAAGTACAAGTATTTATCGATAATGTTAGCCTTTCTGATCCACACACCAAGCACGGTTGCTATCTTATTTTTCAAAGTGAGGATTGCGGATAACTGCTAAAGCACTGTTTTCAGTTTAAAGCCATCTGATATTAAAAAGAATGAGCATGTGCAGAACCCACATCAGTCGTATTACTTTCTGGCTTCTGCGCCAGATTATTCTTATCAAATGTAATATATTAGGATTAATTTAAATAAAAAATATAAAGAGTGAATATGTTGATCTGTCCTTAAAAACATCCCAAGCGGGGGTAAAAAAAGGGCACCATCCACTTACAGTGGATGTCAGTGCTGTCTGTTTCTTGGGCAGGAGGGGGGTATTATTGATGGCTTTTGGTTGTACATCGAGAGGCAATGTATAGAGCTTTATTTTTTAGTATTTAATGAGTCTTTGATTGGTTACTTTTTGGTTTTGTGACCAACTGTGGTTTAATTCCCTTAACATGGATTTTATTTGCTAACAAGGAACATTTTTGCAAGTACATCTTTAATTTGAATGTGGGTTAAATAATCCCACAATAAGCCCTCTATGTAGCCTGAGGCGTATTGTTTGTGTTTATGGCTTAAAGTGATCATGTGTTACATGTACATGTAGATGTACATTTTTCTTTATAAATAACCTGTAAAACGAAGGCGTGCCCTTTGGGATTTTTTCTGTCACATTCCATTCTCCTTGAACAAAAATGAGTCATAGTCCATTATAGAAAGATAATATTAAATACATGGCTAATTATCTTGGGAGCATGGTGACGCTCAAGAGGACTCGTGTAGATAATTCTGACCTTGGCATTGTGTTTACAACTGACGTTCGGATGAACTATGCCACAGAGTGATGTATTTATTTTTGTATATGAAGATAATCACATAACATATTGTAAGATAGAATAAACTATTTTTTGCTAGTTCTGGCTTTATTATTAACAAACTCATGTTTCTTATTATCAATTTAAGTTCATCAATTTGTTAGTTACATTTTCAATCTGAATAATAAATATATTTATTATATACAGATTAGGTTGGATATTTAGTAGCAGCGAGTTAATGGAGGGCCCTGGAGCAAAAAAAAAATCTGTTGGGCACCGCAGCCCCTCCTCCGGTGCCATCTCATTATATATTCAATATTACTATTAGATGTAATTGAAAGTATTGGACCCCTGGTCTTACTATAGCCCCTGGCTATCTTCGCTCGGTTTGTGTCTGCAGGCCTGGGAGCTTGATTTCAGGAAGTAACACAGATGGAGACAGTTGTGTTGTGAAACCAAACTCTGACTTTATTGTTGGCTCGTTGACACTTTTATAGCCTAAAAGTGTAGGTGTGTAGCATTACACCATAATACATGTAATTCTTTCATTGGTTGATACAGACTACAAAAAAAACATCATTTACGGGAAACAGGGTATGTATAGAAACTACCATATAAGGATATCTTTAGGTTGTATAGAGTCTGAGTTCGGTATGACTCAGAGGTTACACAAAAAACGGAACTTAGGTTGGGTTATAAACATGTACACACATTAGTACAAAATGGAGTAGCATAAAAAATGGAGTATATACAGATTAGATTCCCTACCGTCTCCCACAATCCCCTCTTAAAATCATATAAACCTAAATGATTTTTTTATATTATTATTCTCATTGGAAGTTGGGTTTATGAGCATTATGAATGTCATCAAGGGGCGCAAAGCCTCCCTGGAATATAAAACATGACTGGCGGATAAACCCTTGTATCCCTGTTAATTAAAGGGACCAAGCCACGCCCATTCTTAAATGATGAGGTTCTTTCTTTTCTTTTGCTTATGTTTCTTAACATATTCTGTATATTCATCGGGGTCAGGTGTTAGAGGCACCTGGCATTCGGGGATTGAGTGAGACAGCATGGCTACATTTTCAATACATTTGTTTAGCAGTTTCTTAAAGCAAGGTATAATACAACATGCTACTATACCAACAACAAGTAGGATTACACAGATAATTATAGCGAACTGAACTAAAACATGTTTCCAGGAAGTGAACCAACCAAAGTATTGATCCCAGGGGTTATCAATACCAGAGTTTTTCTTCAGTTCTACGGATAAATCCTCTAATCTCTTAATGGCCAAGGTTACTTTGCCATTTGGGCCGGTATTATCAGGGATCCAAGTACAGTTAGAGGTGATCCATACTATGCAAAATATAGGTATAGCAATGAGTCCTATAAATGTCCAAGATTTTCTAGAATCTGGTGATAGTAGAGTTGGCATGGCTTGTTTTGTTCGAGGTCAGGGCAACTCAGGTTGCCCTCGTTAGTACCTCTCTTTCCTCTGGATCTTCCTCTTCGAGGTCAAGGCAATTTGCCTCCGTTAGTACCTCTCTTGTCTCTTGGTCCGGGTTTGATTCTGGGCTTGGACCTTTCTTTACCAGCTTTACTCGGGTGGCGTGGATCCAAGTAGGGCTGTGCTCCGTTAGGACTGCTGTTCTGGTTACTGCAACAATGGTGGTGGGAGGTCCATAGGTGAAATCCTGTTGTTTCTTTCCTTTAGGATGCAGTTTGAACACCACTTCATCTCCCTCCTGAAAAGGATGGGTGTTTTCCTGTGAAGAAAAAGGACATTTGCCAGTAACATCTCCCTCAGTGCTGACCAAGGTTTCGATCAGCTTTCTTACATATTCGTCTCTTACATTATCGAGATTGTCCAGCGTCATGAATGTTTTCCTTGCCCATGGGGTGGGGAAGGGTCTACCAAACAGGATTTCAAATGGTGAATACCCCAAAGTCTTATTAGATGTCATCCTATTTTCAGCCATAATGGCTGGGAGGTACCTTTTCCAATTGGTAAAGGTTCCTCCTGTTGCCTTCCTGATTTTATCTTTAATTGTCCTGTTCATTCTTTCTACAATTCCTGAACTTTGGGGATGGTATGGGATATGGAACTTCCACTCGATCTGCAATGTTTTTGCTAATTCTTTACAAATTTTGGATGTGAAGGCGGGGCCTTGGTCTGAGTTAATTTGTAGAGGTACTCCCCATCTGGGAACTATCTCTCTGGTTAGGATTGCTACCACTGTTTTAGCATCTTCTCTTTTAGTGGGGAATGCTTCTGGCCATCTACTAAAGACGTCTATTATGACACAAACTGGTTGTGTACCTCCACTTGTTACTGGGAGATGGGTGAAGTCAATTTGCAGATGTGTGAATGGTGTTGTTGGGTAGGGTAGGTGCTCATGTTTGACCTTGTGTGGGTTGTTGGGGTTGTTTCTAATGCATGTGATGCATCTTTGTACAAAACTTTTTACCATGGGTTCTGCATTAGTAATGTAAAACATTGTCTTTAGCTGTTGTAATGTGGCTTTCCAACCTATGTGTCCTATACCGTGGACGTGTGCGATGTAGATTGGTGCACTATGCTGTGGGATACAGGGCTTCCCCTCTTTGCAAATTAGTCCAGATTTAGGACTCTTTTGCAACACGGGGTAACACCAATCTGCAAGCTCCTCCTCTGTAGCGGATGCCTGCAGATCAGTTAGCAGCTGTGTCTCATCTGGGAGGAGAGGTAGTAGGGTTGTCATAGATAGGAAAGTTGGTGTTGTGGATTTAGCAGCGGATTTGGCTGTCACATCCGCTAGGGCGTTCCCTTTTGATATGTCATCTGTGCCATGTGTGTGGGCCCTGCAGTGAATGATGGCCAATTCAGATGGAAGCTTTATTGCATTTAGCAATTGAGAAATCAGTGGGGCGTGGGATATACGTTTTCCTTCTGCTCCCACATAGCCTCTGACTGACCATAGGACGCCGTGGTCAAAAACTACGCCATAGGCATATTTAGAATCAGTGTAAATGGTTACTGGTTGATTGGCGTATATTGTACAGGCTCTAGTTAATGCTATTAACTCGGCGGCTTGGGCTGATTGGTAGTCAATAGGCTTTGCTTCTAAGATTATATTGGGTAGCTTTACAACCACATACCCTGCATGGTAGGTATTGTCATTTGGACGGGAGCAGGAGCCATCTACGAAAATCACATCTCCTACATCTAGTGGGGCTTTTTGCATGTCCAGTCTTGGGGACGTCATTACTTCTATGGATTCTAAACAGCCATGGTCCTCAGGTATGTGGTCATCTGGTGACTTTAAACCTAGGAGGCCGTTTAGAATCATTGCTGGCCCTGCAGTAGTGGAGTTGTATTGGACTCTTAGCTGTGGGTTACTTAAGAGGATGATCTCGTAACCACTCTGCCTCTGGGCTGACATGTGTTGTGTGTGGATACCCTTTAAGATGGATAGTACATCGTGTGTAGTATGTAGGGTAGTTGGGTGTCCTAGTGTGAAAGTGGTAGCCATTTCAACAACCATGGCACATGTTGCCAGTGCCCTAAGGCAAGAGGGAAAACCCTGGACTTGGAGAGGCATGACTTTTGAAAAAAAGGCGACAGGTCGAATTTTCCCACCGTGTTCCTGGCCGAGAACGCCCGCCATGGTTTTACAATTGTCTCTAGCATATAAATGGAACATCACATTATAATCAGGGAGGCCAAGGCCAGGACTTGTCATCATTGAACATTTCAACGCCTTAAATGCTTTCAACATATCATCTGACCAATGTACAGCTTCAGGAGAATCCTTTAGTGTGGCTTGTCTTAAAGTATTGTCATAGAATGAGCAATCGCTTATCCATTGTCTACAATAGTTTACCATCCCAAGGAAAGATAGCATTTCTTTCTTGGTACGTGGGGTGACCAGGCCCACAATGGCATCGACTCGTGATTTGCTCAAGCTCCTTTCTCCCTTTGAGAAGACGAAGCCTAGGTATTCTACCTTCTCTAAACACCATTGTAACTTTTGTTTTGACACTTTGTAACCACATTCTAATAACCATAGTAACAATGACCTACAATCTTTCTGGCTGGCCTCCTCTGATTCGCTGCAGATCATCAGATCATCAACATATTGCAGCACTACCGAACCACAGGGGGGGTTCCATGGCCTTAAAGTGGACTGTAGTACAATACTAAAAACCACGGGGGAGTCCACATATCCTTGCGGCAATCTTGACCAAGTCATTTGCCGTTTTCCGTCAAGGCTAAATGCAAAAATGGGTCTCGTCTCTCTGTCAACAGGGATGCTAAAGAAAGCATTCTTTAAGTCAATGACTGAAAAATGTGAGGCGTCATGTGGAATGGTTGCCAAAAGGGTGCTAATGTCTGGGACAATGGGTGCTATCGGGGTCACAAGATTATTAATAGCTCTTAAATCTTGGACAAAGCGGTAAGTGCCATTAGGTTTCCTGACAGGGTTCACGGGTGTGTTGTACGGGGAGATACAGTACTCCAGTACCCCTTCTTGGAGGAACTCTTCTACTAATGGGGTTATTCCTTTTATCTTTTCTAGTGACAAAGGATATTGTTTTTGGTAGACCGGAGTGGCTAGGGGTTTGAGGGTGGCCCTATACGGAGTACAGTCTATCAGACCGGTATCATGGTTTCCCTCAGCCCACACCTGCTCTGGTAGGTCGAGAGGCAGGTTTACATAGATAAGGTCGAGGTTATCAGGGCCTATACTTTGATTGGGTTTTAGGTCAAAGAAGGGTGAGTCCACAATTAGGCCCCCTCCATGTTTGTTCACGGTGAGGGTCAAATTGAGCTTTTCAAATAGATCCCTGCCCAGTAGATTTACAGGGCAGCCTGGTATGATGCTAAAGGCATGGAAACAAAGTAGTTTCCCTGTACAGTCAGTAATCTTTAAACGGGTGGTTTTAAAAGTGGGGGTTGATATCCCATTTATTCCCATAGAGGGCGATGACTTTTCCTTTTTACCAGAGTAACTAACAGGTGATATTACACTAGTGGTTGCCCCTGAATCAATAATAAATGATAATTTATCTTGGTCTATGATTAGATCCCAACTCCTTCCACGTTTCTGTAATTTGTGGAAAAGTCGGGATATCAGCCTCCGGGCAGCATCAGCGTTGTTGCTGCTGGTTGGACCAATCAATGGGGAATCTATTACCTGTGGGCGTGGCTTGGGGGGTCTGCTGTTGTGGCTGTGGTGGCGCTTGATTAGGAAATTGAGGGTTCTGGGGTTTACGGGGGTTAGGGCAGTCCCTGGCCCAATGATTTTGGTCACCGCAGTTATAGCAGGTACCCGGGGGGTACCTGGGTGCATTTCTCTGACCTGTGCCTCTCCTGGGTCCTCCTCTATTTGAATATCCTCTCCTTCTTCCTCTATCTGTACTTTTGTCATATTGGGGTGAGGTGGCTTTATCAGTGAAGTTGTGTGTACTGACGGCGGGTTTTTTAAAGTCAAAGCATCCTGCAGCTTCTTTTTGCATGAGGTGTGTTTTAAAATTTTCCACTGTGTCGCTTGGCCATGATGATACCATTTACTTAATAGGGATAGTAAGGTGTGGCAGGGTGTTGGTGAGGAAAGTAGATATGAATAGGCTATCATTATTCAATATTTTTAACCCTGCCTCTTGAATCCAGCAGTCATGGAACCTTTTCCAATAATCGGGGATGGATTCATCTTTCTTTTGTTTGCATGCTAGTGCCGTGGACAGTGAAGAGGTTTGTTTGAAAATTCTAATGACTTCTGCTTCTATTTCTGTCCACATTGTATCCTGACCTGCTTGTGTATTTAGGGTGTATTCAGCTGCAGTAGGGTTTGTAGGAGGTGGGGATGCTGCTCCATCGGCGGCTGGTGCGGGGTTTATAATCTGTATAACGCTGATAGAGGCTACTTTAGTCCAATCCCACCCGGTATGGTTTGTACCAATGATCTGGTCTATTATAAGACGCATGTCTTCTTGAGTGTAATTTCTACCCTTACAAGCTCTTTTCAAGTAGGTGACCATTCCTAGCGGGGCTACGGTGGGCTTGGGACAGTGTTTTACAATTCTGTTTATATCTTCTATCTCAATGGGTTTCTTTAAAAGATAATTTCCCACTGACATAAAAGGTAGGTGTAGTGTCTCTTCACTGTTAAGTGCGAGGTCATTGGTACCTCGTTGTCTCCCGCTACGGAGGTAGAGTGGGGACACTATGGGTATTGAAGTAGAGGCCCCGGCGGGGGCCAGTGCGGGTAACTGTTGCGCAGGTGAAGAAGGGGGTGTAGGGGCATTGGGCACTACAGGTTGCGTGCCTTGTGAGTCATTGCTCGGTAAGTTGGCTAATATAGCTAAGCTATCTATCTCTTCTTTATTTAACATGGGATAAATGTGATTATATGGTGGCGGGGGTCGGGCAGTATTGCCCTTTGGTGTGTTAGTGGACTTGGACGATGTTCTTATTAATTCTAGGTCGTGGCATTTCTTGGGGTCTAATTTAGTCTTGTTCTTGTTCTTTTTGTCCTTCTTATTTTGGGTGTCTTTCCAATAGGGGGTATACTCAAGCCAACTGATTCCACCTTGTTCCATATAATTTTGGTCCCACTGTGTGTCCGGACCATAGTAGGGCCATGCCGCTGTGTCTAAAAGGCATAGTCCCTTCACCATGTCCATGTGGAATGGGTCATTGGCGCCCTCTCGATGAAAAGGACTAGAACTTTTCATACCTTCAGTCCACCCCGCTAAATTATCTATCCATGGGTTAATTAGGTAATAATTGGTCCCACTAACTCTTGCTACATAATCTTTACACGTCTCTCCTACCTCGGGAGGTGGGGGTGGTTTACTTCCTTCGTGACCCATCTGTTATATCACTATCAACTGTTACTATCAAATATGTATATCTATTTAATTTATTTTCCTCTCAGGGAAAAATAAGTAGGTCTAGGGGTCTTTTTGTATATTTAAAATATAAACAACTTGTATACACATATAGTAATCAGGTTATGGAATGTTCACAGTGCTCAGCTGCCACACAGGTCGCCCCGTGTGCGCTTTCCCTAAACGTGAACGAGTCACAAGTGTATTTCAGCCGTGCTGACAATACGGAGCGGTTCGAATGCAGTGTGACTATTTCTGCGATCTCATCAGAGAAAGGACATTCAGTAAATGACTCGAATCTGTTCACTTACCAACCAGATTCATTGAATCATACAAACAAATAATCTTATACTTCTATGCGATAGGAAGAAAGCAAAGAAAAGTATTTTCAGACACAAAACGAGCGTATTTACGTATTAACTTCTCTAAGTCTCCCTGAGACTAAATATTTCCTTGAAATATTTTACTCCGCCTGACTATATTCCCGGAATATGTCAGCGTATACGGTTCAATGGGATCCGAACTTAGTCAGTGTCCCCCGGCATCTCATTTCATTCGGCCATATAGAAAAATAGCATTTTTTCTACTCACCGAATGAATGGATGTCCGCAGGAGTAACTTTCGGATCCCGGACGAGCCCCCAGCTGAAAGTATTGGACCCCTGGTCTTACTATAGCCCCTGGCTATCTTCGCTCGGTTTGTGTCTGCAGGCCTGGGAGCTTGATTTCAGGAAGTAACACAGATGGAGACAGTTGTGTTGTGAAACCAAACTCTGACTTTATTGTTGGCTCGTTGACACTTTTATAGCCTAAAAGTGTAGGTGTGTAGCATTACACCATAATACATGTAATTCTTTCATTGGTTGATACAGACTACAAAAAAAACATCATTTACGGGAAACAGGGTATGTATAGAAACTACCATATAAGGATATCTTTAGGTTGTATAGAGTCTGAGTTCGGTATGACTCAGAGGTTACACAAAAAACGGAACTTAGGTTGGGTTATAAACATGTACACACATTAGTACAAAATGGAGTAGCATAAAAAATGGAGTATATACAGATTAGATTCCCTACCGTCTCCCACAGTAATATATATATATATATATATATATATATATATATATATATATATATATATATATATATATAATATCAAACTTGGTTTTCCTTTGGATTTGGTTAATTTTTATTTTTTCAAAAAGATAGTTTATGTATATATATTCTGCAATTTTTAAAAATGCTTATACCATTATACAACACAGTCAACAGCTCGCCTCGCTTCGCGACCGCGGCAAGTGCGTTACCAACATCGCAAACGTCACCAACATTGCAAGATCCACAACTACATATATGATTCTACTAATCCATCATGAAACATTCATAGACTTAAATAAGTTACTAGTCAAATGGTATCCTCTAAGTATCCGTCCCTAAGTAATCTTCCTTCGGGTTCCCTTTTTAGTGCCATAATGTTATAATATTTGAGTTTGTATGCATACACATATGACTATGGAATGACTGGGGGTGCAGTATCTCACTTACTGCTTTGGCGGTGTGGAGCAGCTATGGAGAAGGAACATCTAATGGAGTAAAGTACTTCACCAAGAGCATGCACAGTGGCACACCCAGCCTAGCCACAAGCCTGATATGCGTTTTCTCGTCCTTCCGACAGATTCCTCAGGGGAAATATATGGGATGTCTTATGGTTTCATGATATTGACTCATTAAAAGTTATGTTTTATAACTAAATTTATGTCTTATGTATTTGGGCTCTGTCTCACATTTTCTTCAATGTTGTGGTAAACTCTATTATTATTATTTAATTTATTTGTAATGAGCCAACATATTCCGTAGTGCTATACATGGCTAAGATCAAGTCAAAACACTATTCACACATAACCCATGTATTTCTATCTAGGAAGGGGCCAGGTTCCTGCCTGTGACATTGAGATAACCAAATAGAACAGGAGGGGTAATGAGCATTTACTTTTTGGGAGTGTGGTAGGAAAGTCTTGAGGATTCCTGACACAGTCCTTAGAGAATAGCCATCTACCTCCTCTTAAAACACGTACTCTGAGCCACACCATATAATTTTGAGTATCTGCCCTACTGAATAAACAAAACTTCAACTAATCCTGTGGTCTCATGGACACAGCCCGTTACTGAAGGCTAAGGGGGCTCGGCCGTGCCTGTACTTGGGAAAACACAATAAATGCCTTAATCATTCTATTAAGAAAACCCTCAGGACAGAGGCAGGAAATAGACTGACCTGTACAGCAGCTACTTTCACCAAGATATTGCAAAATCAAGTAACAGGCCATAAGACAGGAACAGACTGAAGATGACATAGTTTGACAACATATTTTAAAAAATCAGGACTGTAAGAATTAGTGTGACCATTTCAGGGCAACCATTACCAGGTTTACCAGGATATGTCTGACTTTCCAATGAATACTGGAGCATGGTGTTAATCCAAAAAAGTTATTCTGATCCATAAGCCTTCCAGTCCATCAGATACTGTAAATGTCCTTTATATTTTCTGGAATACAAAACAGTGACACCTCAAATTCTTCTTGACCATCCACTATCACCAGATGAAGAGTAGAGGTTTTAGTGGAAAAGGCACTTTTGGTTGCCGGCTTTAGGATGAAGCAATGGAAGACAGAAGAAATGCTGAGAGAGTAGGGTAACTGGAACCAGAAGGAAACGTTGTTAATTTTGTGATAGGGAATGGACCAATGAATTTAGAAACCAATTCCCCACTTGGTTGTTGGAGTCTTAAGGTTGCAGGTGGAGAGCCATACTTTGTCCTTACTTTGTATGGATGAGTAGGACGTCTGTGCTTGTTGTTTCTTTTCGATGGACTCTGCTGCTAGTAGAGAAATTCTGATATGTGACCAATGCTGAAAAAGGTATTAAACCTTGCCATCAACTGCAGTGATATCAGATTGTAAGAATTGTGCATTAAATACAGGAGATCAAGCTGAAGAAGCAGAGCATGCTTGTAGACTCAGATCTGGCTGCTGGAAAATGGCTGCCTACTGTCTACCTCTTAAAAATCCTTAAAATACCTACTCTCATCCCCCCCCAGCAAGTCTGCGTTGGCATCCTTTTGGCCTCTTCTTAATTGAAGCATTGTCAAGGACTCCTGGTTTGTTGGTTTCTGCTTTAGGCCCGATGCCCTCATGCCCTCTTTTCCATGTCAATATGATTTAGCATTCTTTTACCATTTTGCCAGTGAAATGCACAAACTATGTAGAAAAAATTACCTATGCGATTTCTTTAAATATATTGAACAAGGTTGCCGCAGCAGCAGATAGCAGAACTATAAACCACTAAACCACTTTACTGGGTCCCTACAACTACAAGCCCTGCAAGTGGGGGGTGCTTAAAGGGAGTTAATCATTTAGATGCCTTCCGGCATTTAAAGGCCCATGGCAGGGGTTAACTTGATGGCGGGTGGGGGTTAAAATTGGGACTCCCTGTCCATGTGGGTGCGGGGGGGGATTAATAGGTGCCAGGGGATCCAGATCAGGACTCCCTGCATCATGGGGGTTTATTTTAGGAGCAGGGGGTCCTTTAGGGACACTCCTTGTAGGGGTTAATGTTTTTTCCATGACGGTACTTATAGACTCCCACGGTTATGCAGATGGTGCAATCGAGCAGTGAGTGGGGATTTTAAATGGAAGGAATCCAAGGCATGACATTAGGGCTTTCTATTGGCTCCTTGAGCCATGTCTCATTCATAAAGCTGAATTTGGGTATCTCCCACACTGAAATCTCTTGCTGACAAGGCAAGGGTTTACGGAAGTGGGCTGAGTGCCCTAATGTGGGGATCTAAAATTTAGCATAGTGTTCTTGCAGGCGATTAACGCCAGTGCCCTAAATTAGGAACCTATTCTATTAGCTGCCCGCCAATGCCCCAAACTCATAAATATTGCTGCCATTTTTTTTTTTTATAATTATTTAAATATATTTTATTGACTCCAGTTCGTAAATTGCGACCTCAATGCTGAACACGTAAACCCTGCATTTTTAAGTAGGATTTCAGGGGGTGTGATCATATGATCTGACCAATATTTAAGTAAGCCCATAATTTACTACAGCCAATAGTAAATGAGACCGTCATCATTACATCAGTAAAACATGGAAGTTACACGTAATCTGCAATTGGAAGCTAAGAATTAATTAGTACCAATACGTAATAATTGCCCATCAGGCTCACAATCAAGCACTCGATACTTTAAATTATATATATGTGGGTTTGAGAGTGTTGTGCAATTAATCCTAATGTGTTTCCATGCCTTTCCATGCTTTTATATTAAAGTATTGTGTGTTTAATTGCTGTTAATGCTCTAATAAGAGTTGTAAAAAGCCTTTGTGAATTCTATTTAGTAATATTTTTGACATGAGCTTGATACTTTTTTCAGTTGCGACTTTATTTACAGGCTACAGCTATGGGTCTAATAGAACATCAATTTTGTGTAACTTTAATTATTTAGTACTCATAATATTCAAGCTGTGCTAAAACCAATGGAATTCTAAGGTGGGTTTTGCGGGTTTGGCTGACCATGGTGATTGTGGGCGAGGAACTCGTAATTGGATTGAGAGTAGCAAATATAATCAGTGGCAATATTAAGAGCACTTTTAAGAGTGTATACATTTACAAATTGGGCAATAGAATAGGGCCCTTAGTGCACCTGGTTTACATAGGGGCCTTAAGGTAACAGTAATTATATAGCAGTCTAACAATGGGTTATTCTATTAGCACAAGCATTTTATGTTTTTTCCTTCATTTTCATTTGTTTCTGTTCACTTTAATCATTTTGTTAAGGTGTGTGTTAGGAAATACAAACATCTCTAATCAGTGTTAAAAAATGCAATTTTCCAAAATGACGCTATCGCTAGGAAAAAAGACAAAGGGCATTGCCAAGTTTTGACGTACAAAGCAGTATATTTTATTTTTGTATTGGACTACTTCTGCAGCGCTTCAAATTGACACCATTTTTTTACTATAATGTATTTTTATTACTCCCTTTCTTGATTACTACCTTGTAGTGGTGAAGAGGCTTGGGTACCTCAATGAAGCTGTGAGCTATACTATGTGGGGACATCCAAGATGGGCAGTCATTGCAGAGAGGTCAGACAAATAATGGTCCATTAGAGAAGGAATTAGCAACCCATTCCAGAATCTGACAATTAAACCAAATGGACAACCAGAAGCTCAGTCAGATGTGCTTGGCGTGCTGCATCCATATGGTCACCGTGAGTCAGACACGACTGAAGGTCTCAACAACAAAAACATTTTATGACCAAGACAATTATTACAAAGAGTGTAAAACATTTTTCTCTTACTGCATATAACCCCATACTTTTTCATCAGGGTAATTAAAGAGGGGTAGTTATGTTAGGGGCCCATTCTTTGAGCAGGGCCTCATGCTAGCAGGCATTATTATAAATATTTATATTAGTGGTGAAAGAAAAATATATAATTCTGTAAAATATAGTAATTTAAAAGGGGAAAGAGATTAAGATGTTTCCTTAGTGTATATGCAATTAAAGTGATGGTGTGATTGGTGGTGGTGCTTGGCTAGGAAATGTGTACTGGTGTGCATTATTTTTATTATACGTTACTTGTATTTATCATCCAGTCAGGATTTGTAAGAGAAACCTGAATTGTGAGAGGTAGCAATTAGTAGTAATGATAATGAGATACAAAAATAAAAACTGAAAAATGGATAAATTATCATAGTTATATGTTTTTCTATGAAATAACTTAATATCACAGCTCTAAGCTATACATATTGTCTTTTAGACAGTGTACCATATTAGTTGCCTTCATAGTAATTGAGGTTGAAAAAGACTTTTAGCCCATCAAGTTCAACCTTTTAAGATCTCCTCTGATCTGCAATATGCGGATTAGTTGTTAATTGATCCAGAGGAAGGCAAACAAAAAAAAAAAACTGTTTTCTCAAAAGGGGAAAAAAATGAATTCCTTTCTGACCCCAGATACTGGCGACCGGATTCCTCCCAGGATCAATACTCCCTCTCTAATTAACCAGGATAACCCTGAATGCCCTTTTTAATAAAAAATATATCCAATCGCTTTTTATAGTTTTAGAGTCTTGGTAGCGAATTCCACAGTTTAACCACCCTTACTGTGAAGAACTCTTTCTTTCTTTAAGGTGGAATCTTTTTAGTTCTAACCTCAAGGGATGTCCTCTTGTTAGTTGAAAACCTCTTGGCACAAAAAGCTCCCTTGACAAATCTTTATACTGACCCTGGGTGCATTTATATTGGATAAGCATATCCCCTCTTCAACACCTTTATTCTAGAGAAAATAAGTTTAATTTGGTTAGTCTTTCGTCATAACTTAGCCCCTCCATTCCCCTTATTCGTTTTGTAGCCCTTCTCTGTACTTTTTCGAGTTCTAAAATGTCCTTTTTATGAATTGGTGCCCAAAACTGTACTCCATATTCCAAATGAGGGTGTACTAGGGATGTGTATAGTGGTAGAATTATATCTACCTCCCTTGCTTCTATACCCTTCTTAATACATGCTAATAGTTTAATTACCTTTGCAGCTGCTGCATGGCATTGAGAACCATTACGTAGGTGGTAGTCCACAAGCACTCCCAAATCACTTTCAATATCAGATACCCCTGGATTTGCTTCATTAAGTTTATAGATTGCATAGTTATTTTTCCTTCCCAGATGCATAACTTTACATTTATTCATATTAAATCGCATCTGCCATTTAATTGTCCATTTCTCTAATTTATGCAAATCCCTTTGGAGGGAAAGTAAATCATTTTCTAATTTAATTACCTTGCACAACTTCGTGTCATCAGCAAAAATGGAGACACTACTTTCTAATCCTACTTCTAAGTCCTTAATAAATATGTTAAAAAGGAAAGGACCTAATACTGAGCCCTGATGAACCCCGCTTACCACATTAGTCCGAGTATATTCCATTTACAACAAACCTTTGTTTACTGACTTTTAGCCAGCTCTCAATCCATGTGCATTTGTTTACTGCAATTTCTGTATTCCTTAGTTTGCACAATAGTCTCCCATGTGGCACTGTATCAAAAGCCTTTGCAAAATGTAAAAAGACTACATCCAGTTGCCTTGATTCAGGTTCCTACTAACCTCCTCATAGAAACTAATTAGATTTGTTTGACACAACCTATCCGTCATAAATCCATGTTGGCTCCTACTTATAATGCTGTTTGAATAGACATATTCTTGTATATTATCCCTTATTAACCCTTCTAAAATCTTTCCCACTACAGAAGTGAGGCTTCCAGGTCTATAATTCCCCGGATTTGCTTTTGCCCCCATCTTAAATATAGGAATCACCTCCGCTTTTCTCCAGTCATCTGGTAGTGACCCAGTGTTGAGTGAATCTTGAAAAATTAGACATAATAGTTTGGCTATTACAGAACCCAGTTCCCTCAGTACCCTTGGATGTATTACATCAGGACCTGGGGCTTTATTGACATTTATTTTTTCCAACCTCTTTTGGATTACTTCCTGTGTTAACCAATTATTTGGCAATGGTAGTGTAGCCCCATTATGTTGCCGTGTCCCAACCACTGGTACCTCCTTTGTGTATACCGAAGAAAATAGCCTACATAGCTCTGCCTTTTCCTGGTCACTTATTGTCAGATGGCCTGTGTCACATTATAATGTTCCTATAGCTTCCTTCCTCGCCTTCTTCTCATTAATATACTCAAAAAATATTTTAGGGTTAGTCTTACTCTCTTTTGCAACTAATTTTTCATTTTCTATTTTAGCCAGTCTAATCGCCCTTTTGCAAGCCTTGTTGATTTCCTTGTACTCCTGTAAAGCAGTCTCTTTCCCCTCTTGTTTGTATAATTTAAATGCCTGTTTTTTACTCTGTATCTTGATCTTTAAATCATTGTTAAGCCTCGTTGGATGGGATTTACTCATTTTACTATTATTCCCACATGGTATATATTGATAAGTATGTATATTTAGTAAGGATTTAAATGTTGTCCATTTATGTTCAGTGTTTTTACCTATCAGTTCTCCGTCCCAGTCTATATGTTGCATTGCTGCCCTTAGAACGTTAACATCTGCCCTTTTAAAATTAAGAGTTTTTATTGGCCCCTTACAGTTATGTTTTTTTAATTCAATCTCAAATGAGACTGTGTTGTGATCACTGTTTCCCAAAGGCTGCCCTATTTCAACATTTGATACTATATCAATATTATTTGTGATGGCTAAATCTAAGATGGCCTCATTTCTAGTAGACTCTTATATAACCTGGGCCAGATAATGATCCCTGAGTGTACTCAAGAACCTGCTCCTTTTACCCGTACTGCTGGTCTCATTCATCCAGTTTATTTCAGGGTAATTACAGTCTCCCATTATTAGTACTTGCCTATGCTTAGCTGCATTTCCAATCTGTAACAATAATTGTATTTCCTCACTTTCAGCTATATTGGGGGGTTTATAGCATACTCCTAATATTCTTTTGGAATTTGCTGCTCCGCTATTTAACTCTACCCACAAACATTCTTCCTTTGAATTATTCCTAAAACCCTATTCTTTTAATTACTGAAAGTTATGTTTTCTTTTTCAAAGTAATGTTTACCTTGTGAATAAATTGGCACTTTCCTCCAGACTTGATATTTAATACTATTTGATACACAACTAAAAAAATGTGTTTTAAAGGAGAATGTATGAATTGTACCCAAAATGTCAGTTTTCTTAACTCTGTTTATTATCAGGCAGACACACTAATGCCACATGTATGAATACACATACACTGTTTCACGTACAGAAATGGTTATTTATCAGTGTCTGTTAGGGATTAATATGGGTGTAACTCATAGTGATTTCAATGCGAATTATGGCTGAAACAGCATTTTATTATTTAGTCTCTTAGTCTAAACACAGACATTGATATAAACCACTCTTGGTATAGATATTCACGAGAATGCACATGTTTAAACACATAATAAATAATCTAATACTCATGATCTACAGAAATTGTAAAGTGTATGATGTCACCTATAATAACTATATTAATAGTGTGTAATTTTGCTAATAGGAAAAGTCGCAGTTTAGTGAACAGAACACTTAAAGGTATAAGGAAGGTTTCTGGATTTCATTATGAATATAATATACCTATGTAACTATTTACTTTTATGTACTTTATTTTTATTAAGAAGTGCTTATGAACTCTGTTTTGGGCCTGTCCTCTGTAGCTCATGCTGTGCGGCATCTCATGCTAGCCAATCAGCGGCCATCTCTCAGGCATATGCTCCTAATTTGAAACACTGCACTGCAGAGTCTATGTATTCATAGGCTGCAAAGGGAAGACCCAGGTATAATCTGTATGTATAAAATAAAGAACATAAAAGCAAACAGATACATCGGTATCAGTGGCGGAGCTAGTGAATGGAGGGCCCCGGTGCAAAAAAATTTTTGAGACATATATACAGTTCTCAGAAGCCGGGCTTGCCAAAATTAGCACCAAAGGGGCTCTGACAACCAAAAATACACCAACCCAGAGGCTCGCAATGAGCGCCAAAGGTACTCACACAACCAAAACACTTACCGGTACTTTGTGTGCCAAACAGCATTCCCTGACTTACAATTCTATTGCCGTCATTTTCTGATGGGCAAGTCGCTAGTATGTATGTGTGTGTATTATATATATATATATATATATATATATATATATATATATATATATATATGTAACAGAGTCATTGATGGAATATATGTGGGAGAGAGACTGAGCAGAGCCCTGTGTCCACTAGGGGAAGAAAGGGTTAACACAGCAGGCTAATCAAGCAGGCCCAGCTGGGTTCCCCCTTAAAAGTCTGATTTGCACCCAGCTGAGGAGGAGAGCTCAGTCTGAGTTGGACTGTGGACGCCAGAGTCGGCTGTGGAAATCCCCTGCTACAAGGGAGACTTTATATCCAGCAAGCTTTTGTTTGGACTTTTGTTTTGTGTAGACTTTATCTTGGATAGTGAGGGAACTACAGCCAAGAGTAAGTCAGTGCTTCTATTTGAAGCTAGGATTTTGTTTTGCACCATTTATGTTGTTTTGCTGTACTCGAATAAATACAACTGCTGATATTTTAAAAAGGGCTCCTGAGTACTCCATTGTGGTGCCGGACACAAGGGCACTAACCCTGAGTGTGACGGCAGCGATATCACAATATATACAGTGGATATAAAAAGTCTACACACCCCTGTTAGAATGTAAGGTTTCTGTGCTATAAAAAAATGAGACAAAGATAAATCAATTCAGAACTTTTTCCACCTTTAATATGACCTATAAACTGTACAACTCAATTGAAAAACAAACCGAAATCTTTTAGGTGTAGGGAAGAAAAAAAGAAAAGAAAAATAATGTGGTTGCATAAGTCTGCACACCCTCTTATAACTAGGGATGTAGCCGTGTTCAGAATTAAGCAATCACATTCCAAATTGTGTTAAATAGGAGTCAGCATACACCTGTCATCATTTAAAGTGCCTCTGATTAACCCCAAATAAAGTTCAGCTGTTCTAGTTGGTCTTTCCTGAAATTTTCTTAGTTGCATCCCACAGCAAAAGCCATGGTCCACAGAGAGCTTCCAAAGCATCAGAGAGATCTCATTGTTAAAAGGTATCAGTCAGGAGAAGGGTACAAAAGAATTTCCAAGGCATTAGATATACCATGGAACACAGTGAAGACAGTCATCATCAAGTGGAGAAAATATGGCACATCAGTGACATTACCAAGAACTGGAGCTCCCTCCAAAATTGATGAAAAGACGAGAAGAAAACTGGTCTGGGAGGCTACCAAGAGGCCTACAGCGACATTAAAGGAGCTGCAGGAATACCTGGCAAGTACTGGCTGTGTGGTACATGTGACAACAATCTCCCATATTCTTCATATGTCTGGGCTATGGGGTAGAGTGGCAAGACGAAAGCCTTTTCTTACAAAGAAAAACATCCAAGCCAGGCTACATTTTGCAAAAACACATCTGAAGTCTCCCAAAAGCATGTGGGAAAAGGTGTTATGATCTGATGAAACCAAGGTTGAACTTTTTGACCATAATTCCAAAAGATATGTTTGGCGCAAAAACAACACTGCACATCACCAATAGAACACCATACCCACAGTGAAGCATGGTGTTGGCAGCATCATGCTTTGGGGCTGTTTTTCTTCAGCTGGAACTGGGGCCTTAGTTAAGATAGAGGGAATTATAACAGTTCCAAATACCAGTCAATATTGGCACAAAACCTTCAGGATTCTGCTAGAAAGCTGAACATGAAGAGGAACTTCATCTTTCAGCATGACAACGACCCAAAGCATACATCCAAATCAACAAAGGAATGGCTTCACCAGAAGAAGATTAAAGTTTTAGAATGGCCCAGCCAGAGCACAGACCTGAATCTGATTGAAAATCTGTGGGGTGATCTGAAGAGGGCTGTGCACAGGAGAGGCCCTCGCAATCTGACAGATTTGGAGTGTTTTTGCAAAGAAGAGTGGGCATATCTTGCCAAGTCAAAATGTGCCATGCTGATAGACTCATACCCAAAAAGACTGAGTGCTGTAATAAAATCAAAAGGTTCTTCAACAAAGTATTAGTTTAAGGGTGTGCGTACTTATGCAACCATATTATTTTATTTTTATATTTTTTCTTTCCTCTACCTAAAAGATTTCAGTTTGTTTTTCAATTGAGTTGTACAGTTTATAGGTCACATTAAAGGTGGGAAAAGTTCTGAAATGATTTATCTTTGTCTCATTTCTTTACAGCACAGAAACCTGACATTTTAACAGGGGGTGTGTAGACTTTTTATATCCACTGTATACACATATATATATATATATATATATATATATATATATATATATATATATAAAAATACATATAAACTAAATTTTCTTGTTAAAAAATATTTTTTGTGAAAATCTTCCTTTATGTAGTGCAGTGGACCCCCCAGGCCCCCCTCAGCAGCACCATTCACCCCAACCCCCGCAGAAGCAATATTCAACCCACCCAAGGCCCCCTCAGCAGCTCCATTCATCCCAACACCCCTAGGCCCCCTCAGGAGCCCCATTCATCCCCAACACCCCCAGGCCCCATCAGGAGCACCATTCATCCCCAACACCCCCAGGCCCCCCTCAGAAGCACCATTAACCCCAACCCCCTCAGCAGCTATATTCCCCCCAGGGCCCCCTTAACAGCATCATTCATCCACCACCCAAAATAATCCAGGCCCCCCTCAGGAGCATCATTCACCCCCTCAAAACCCCAAGGGCCCCTTGTCACACTACTCACCCCCTCAAGCCCCCTGCACTTAATTTACCCCCTCCTCCTCTTATTTGTTCCTTGCAGTCCCTGTTTCGGATTCCATTGCTCAGAGGTTGAGTATCCTTCCCCTGCTGTAGCTTCATACTGCAGGGTCACGTGACATCATTAGGAAATCCCCTTCCTTGCAGTATGAAGCGCCAGCAGGGGGATCTGAGAGAGAGGCTGCAAGGCACAATTAAGAGGAGGGGGGTGAAGGAAGTGCAGGGGGCTTAAGAGGGTTAATAGTGTGACAAAGGGCCCTGGGGGTTTTGAGGGGGTTAATGATGCTGCTGAGGGGCCCCTCACAGAGCACCGGCTGCACCGGCGGTAGATCCGCCCCTGATAGTTATATTCCTAATGAAATCTAGAAACTTTCCATATCCCTTTTACAGGGTTGTTTATATGGAGGTTTATTTGGAGGCATTGCACTTTGCCCCGCTTTTAGACCAGCCCCACTAAGTTACATCAGCTTTCATAAAATGACGGGAATACAATTGTAAGGCTGGCCATGCTGATTGCCACACAATATGAGGCTTTTGCTCCCCTTCGGCGCTCATTGTGTGCTGCTCCCCCCGTGTACTTCAACTTTCCTGCTTTGCAATGATCACCTTCGGCGCTCATCACAGCAAATATGGCTTACAATATCTTGCAATCTCACTCCCATGCTTCCTGGCTCTCCCCCTGTGCTGTGTGTGAGTGTGTTTTAATTTTTTTTTATTATTATTATTTTGCTTGTTTTTAGGGTTTTTCGAGTTACACGCTTGAACTAAGTTTGGCCGTTAAATTAGGAAACTGAGCTCCTCGCAGTCAGCGTCAAAGTGCTATGGGTTTCGGTGGTGTCCCGAGTGCCTCAAGCTCATTGCAGCCTCAGTCCTGCGCCGATGAGCGCATGCGACGCTCATTGCAGCCTAAGTCCCGCATGCTTCAATGGCTCACCTCGCTTTGCGAGGCTCGCAGGTGACCCTCGCTTCGCAAGGGCCACAAGTGGGTTACCAACATCGCAAACGCTACGAACATCGTAAAGATCCACAACTATATATTGATACTACATTTAAGTATAGACTTTTTTAGGGTTGTTTCACATGCTCTGTATAAGAGTTTGATATTTTTTGCACTTCATCTCTAAAAACTGTAGAACCAACCCTCCAATCGTTTCAGGTTGCTTTACACTGAGATGTAAAGAAAACTATATTATCAAAAACCAAAATTCAGTTTTAGGAAATAGTTGATCATGTTTTTATGGAAATTATTTTCTTTTCTACTGCAACATGCAAGAAAATATATAAATTATTAAAAGTGCAGAGATATCCCAGAGTATGTAAAAATTTGAATGAGAAACTTGACCTATCTAGCATATTTGAATAAATTTATTCTGGCCATGATTTGTAAATGACACCTACCAGGTGGTTGCCATTAACTGGCAATACTACTGGTCTGACTATATTGTGGGTAGGCAACAATAGCCTTGGATTTCAGTATTTTCCTGCTGAACACAGATGAGGCAATGAGACTGTCTGAGGCAGTGACAAACCCACCAATGAGCATCAGATAAATTTAGGGCCGTGTCCAAGAGCCCAATATCTGGCACTCCATGGCCAACGTTGCCTATTCCTGGTCTATGGTCTACAATGCTGTCAACTGTACATGATATTCCACTGCATAAACAAAACATTGTAATCCATAATTGTGACTTGTATTCTTGCCATCAACATCTGTTGCCACACCATATATTTATACAGGGTGCCATCCTCACGGGTTTACTGTGGCACTATGCTACCAGTTAGAGAGAATGGTCCATATTACATTTAAATGTAATATTTGAGACCCAGAGATGCTTCTCTCAAACCCTTATTGGCCAATACATAAGTTTATACACACCCTAAAACCACTCTTAATATTGCCACATATTCTATGTGGTACTCACATTCTGATTACAAGTTACCCACCCACAATCACTACGGGTCAGCAAAAGTCACAAAACTGGCCTTAGAACTCCATTGGTTTTAGCACAGCTCGAATATTACAAGCTCTAAATAATTACTTACAAAAAATCGATATTCTATTAGACCCGTAGCTCTAGGGGCTGAGCTACTACTGGTGCAACCGGAGCAAGGGCCTTGTAATAGGGCAACTTTACCAGAGCCCTCACCTTTAGGAGGGCAAATGCACCAGGGCCCTCACCTGGAGGTGGGCAACTGCACCAGGGCGTTTCCCTTTCTTACTTATCCACATTGGCCATTTTCTTCTCATCTGCTCTCTCTCACTTTTTTTTCTCCTTGTTTCCTCCCTCCATTTCCAGGCATTTTTATAGTTAAAGAGATTTCCTATAATATAATTTGTGTCGGGGAATCTTTTTGATCAGCAGAAAGATTATTTAGGAATTGTATAATGTTTTACAGGTGGAGTTAGGAGGCTTTATCATCTTGATATAAAGATTAATGGAAAGGCCATCTATCTCAGGATGTGATCTGGTATGTAAGTAAAGTTGACCCCTTGTTTGCGTATTTAGTGTATTTGAGTGGTTTCTGTAAGCACCTAGCTAGCATTCCAGTCTGCTTGTTGGCTTGGTCATAGTACACTTGCTTAGTAAACAATAATGTCAGTGTTGCTTCATCAGTGAGAAGGTTATTAAGTCCACCTCTAGTTTTTCACTATATGTGCCATAATGGCACTATTTGCTTATGTTGTGTTGCAAGTTGCATAAGTGTCTGATACAGATCGCCTATCTTATTTAAGTTTCTTTTTTGTGGGTTAGGATATTTATGACCGAGCCACCAATGACTACCTTATGGGCCTTCTATATAGTGAGTGGGTCATGTAGCATTTAGGGGAAATATTCTAAGAGAGCTTAATGTATTTATAAGTCCTGGATATTGGGGCTTAAATCAAGTTTTAATGTATTCACCTTTATTTTATTTTTACGTTTTACATAAAAAAAATGATTATAAAACAGAAGGTTGTTGCATGACCCAAGCATGATCCATTTAGGCTTATAATAAATAACTGACACAAAACTGATTGATTGGGAGAAAACACGGGCCACAGCTTTATTGTAAATAACCAATTTACATAACTTAGAACTTGCATATATTAGGCATATTAACATATTCAAACTATAGGGGGAGGAGCCCGGCCACGGACAGTAACCTCACGCCTTGGGCCCTGCCCAAAGCCCCCAATGCTTATTTTAAGCATGCCCAGTGAGGTAGGGCCACGCCCACTTAGGCCAGTGGTCCGGGCAACTCAACTCCCGCCACAGAGCAAGCGAGGGAGTCCTCCTGAGCCTGCGATCCCCCCCTGCTGTTCATTAAAGCCAAGGCCCAAACCGCACTCTCCCTAAACGCTAAAGTGACCAACTCCAGCCCCATCTCGGTAAGATGAACCTTATCCGGACTGAAAAAATCATCCGCACCGGCCGGCTCGAATTCTTTGTATCGGATGGCGATGAAACCTAGCTTGCGAATAAAACTAGACAGCTGCTGGTTAATCTTCTGCCGTGCCTTATCTAGCCCGACAGGGTCACGCGCATTTCGCCAAGATCTTCTCTTTATCATTTCAGACCATATCAGAAATGTCCCCGGGAACTTCTTGATCCAGTTCTCCACGTCTCTTTTCATCACCTTCAGCATTCTGCGCATGGGAACTGCCCCTAAATCGTTACCGCCGGCATGTATTATAATTATTGTGGGTTGACCATACCGCTGACTGCAGGTGTTCAACAATTCATCCAATTGGGCCCACCGAAGGCCCCGAACCCCGAACCACCACACGTGTAAGTCCGTAACGGGGAAACCCAGTTGTGTCCTTCCTTCGATAACTGCAGCCAACCTGTGGGCCCAGTACACGTACGAGTGGCCCACGATCCAAGTTGCTTCTGACCGCCTGGAAGCAGAAAGCAACAGACGTTAGACTACAGCCCTGGGTCTTACGTAAGACCGAAAAAGTTCTGATTCCCATCTACCAATACGCTTGACTGACGCATCAGGTAAGCCTAATCTAACTGCTTCGGTCACAGCCCCTATTCTGAACGAGTGTGTTCCGAACTCCGACCCCTTTATGCCCAGGCTGTGTAGTGCAACTTTTAGCATCCGTTCAAACTGATACCGGGATAACGCCGTCCCATCGGCATGAACCAAAAGCGAACACCGTCCCCCCGGTCGCTTACTAGGGTACTCCACCATACACCCGTAGGGACAACACTCCGTGCCTACTTGGTGTAACACCACCTCCTTTTCTTTTCCCTGCTGGTCGGTCTTAGACCTCCGGAGCCATATCACCACCATGCCTTCCCTGAGGCAGGTATCCACCACCAGGAGGCCCCCTGAACCGTGTCTGCTGCTCGCAACTAACTCCCCTATTCGGAATGCTCCGAAGAACGCCAGGGAAAAAGCAGTACGGAAAAGCAGAGATTCAAAAGGGGTCCTACATTTAATTCCCAACACCTGCGCCATTCGCAGTAACAATGCGAAGGTGATCGGCCGCCTAGTGTCTGTCCTGCGATCCCCGTTAAACATGCCGCGCACCACCTTGCGCACTATAAATTCCTTTGTAAGGTCCTTCTGCCCCGCCAGCTTAAACATAAAAGCCAGGGCAGTGACCTGTCTATCTACTACTGCTTTCTTTTCGCCTTCAGCAAACCGCAGCAGAAACCATAGCAGTATCCCTAGGGTCTTATCCTCTGATGTGGACCCCCCTGCCGCTTTTACTAAGTCGTTCCATTTGGCCCATACGCGTTTATACGCCGCCCACGTTGCCGGGGCGACAGACTGTCTAACGAGTCTCGTCACCTGGTTGCTCCAAGCTCCCAGATCTCCTCGGGAATGGCCTCCCCCAGCATGTTGGCCCGGGGGGCCAGAGCCCTGAATCGCTCCTCCTGAAACCGAGAAAGGGCGTCAGCAATGCCATTCTCCACTTCCGCTACTTGCCTCGCTTGAAACCATATGTTCTGGCGCAGGCAACACAGCACCAAGTGCCGGAGTAGTCTCACTACCGGCACGGACGTTGCCGTGAGGTTGTTCACTGCATGAACAACCCCCTTACTTTCCGTATGGAACAGGACACGCTGGTCCCTGAAGTCTGAACCCCATAAGTGTACCGCTACTACCATGGGGAAAAGTTCGAGGAATGTCAGGTTCTTTGTGAGACCTGCCACCTCCCATTCACCTGGCCATGGTGCAGCGCACCATTTTCCTTGAAAAAAGGCGCCGCATCCCACTCCCACGCCGGTAAAAAGCTTTAGGTCATTGCTATTAGTACGCCTTTTCTGGATGATCTCAGAACCATTGAACTCAGCCAGAAATACCGACCATACCCGTGCGTCGTCCCGCATGGCCTGTGACACTTTTATGAAATGATGAGGCTTACTAACACCCACCGTAGCAAGCGACAATCTCCTACAGAATACCCTTCCCATGGGGATAATCCTACAAGCAAAGTTTAACTTTCCTATGATGGACTGTAACCGTCGAAGGGTGACCTTACGTGCATGCCCTAGCGCACTAAGTTCCTCTCTCATGTCTATTACTTTCTCCAAGAGAAGACTACATTCCATTGTCTAGGAATCTATCTGTATCCCGAGGAAAGTCAATCTTTCTGTGGGGCCCTCAGTTTTGTTATGGGCCAGTGGCACCCCAAAATCCATACAGATTTTGGTGAATACTTCTAACATAAACCAACAGGTGTCCTGCCCAGCTGGACCAACGAACAGAAAATCGTCCAGGTAATGCGTTATGCTCCTGTACCCAGATTCTTTGCATGCAACCCATTGCAAGAATGAGCTGAACGCCTCGAAATATGCACATGATATGGAGCACCCCATAGGTAAACAAATGTCAATAAAATATTTTCCATCGACTCGGCAACCGAGGAGCCTGTGGCTCGTTGGATGCACCGGTAATAGTCTAAAGGCCGCTTCTATGTCAACTTTTGCCATGAGCGCGCCCGCGCCGCCCCCCCTGACCATGTCAGTGGCACGGTCAAACGATTCATAAGACACTGCTGCTTCCTCTCTTGCAATGCCGTCATTTACTGACCCGCCCCTCGGGTAAGACAGATGCTGGATCAATCTAAATTTTCCAGCTTCCTTCTTGGGAACGATGCCTAGGGGGGAAACAACAAGATCTCTAATGGGGGGGGAAACGAATGGCCCAGCCATCCTTCCCAGTTGTACCTCATTGAGAACCTTAGCTTCCGCTACCCCTGGAAATTCTCGACACAGAACTTAAGTTGGGGGCCATGGACCCCCGCACCTCTGTTGTGCACGGGATCCGAAAACCCTCCTGGAAACCCAATTCAAGGAGGCGACCCGCCGCACTGTTACCCGCCGACCTACCGTAGCGCCTTAGCCATGGCAGCATGCCGGGGAGGTGTATGGGCGTCTTGCCCTTTGGCAGCGGGCTCCGCCCTGTTGTCCTTTGGCCTAGCACATCTGGCCAGAGGGTGCTCTCCGCCACAGTTGGAGCACACGTGCTTGAACCTGCAGTTGGGCGCCCATTTACATACCCCTTCATTGTAGGCAAAACAGGACTTGGTACCTGCGGCCGAAAGGGCGGCATGGCACGCATGGGCGTCATAATATTAAGCCAGTGTGCTACCGCTTTATCGCTCCATGCCATGGCTGGCCTAGATGCCAGATACTGGCAAAATTCTTCATCGTACTGCCACCACGCCGTACCCCCGTACACCTTGTGAGCGTTTCGGATCTCATCTATGTACACGAACAGCCCCGGGCATTTTTCCGGGTGGCGCTCGCATAGAACGCAAGCCATGATAGAAAACGCCTGAAGCCACGTATCGAAGGTTCTAGGCAACCTCCTGTAAGAACCCTCCCGTGTGCTCCTTTCACTTGGATCCAATTGCCTAGACATGGGCAGCAGGGAGAACAAATCAACAAACTCCCTCCTATAAAATTTCTCTTTGACATCCTGGGTCAGATGTGCTCTCAAGTTGTCCAGCGGTCTCATGGCTGCATCTGAGGCTACTACCTTTCTTGCCTGCGGCCCCAGACCACCCACAGTGACCGGGGGGGGTAACGCCCCTGGCTCTATATTGCCAACGTTACTGGGCTGCTCTTCCCAGGCCCCTTTGGCTAGCCCACCTAATCACGTACCCATTTCCTGCTCACTAACCGCAATGTTATGTGTGGCTAAGAGGGCCTTAAGGGACCCCAAAAATCCCCCTTTAGTGTATGGCAGTATGCATTTATCAGCTTCCTCCACTCCACCAACTGCCTCACCTGCTTCTGGGAGCCTCGGAGTAGATACGGCCATCGGGGTGTCCCGACGTCTTTCCTGACGCCCTGGGGATTCAGACCGTCTGGCCCTCCGCGGGCTCCGTCCTCTTTCTGATCCGCAGGCACAGCTGCATCGGCAGGATCTCCTGCTCCTGGATCTGGATCGCCATTCAGACCTGTGGGTGCAAGAGGAACAGTCACTAGCTCTCCGTGACCTGCATGCCTGTGCCCATACCGCTTGCTCCTCCCCTGAGGACTGGTCCTGGTCACCTAAGCTTGCGCGGCTGGAATGCGCTAGTGCCGCGGGCTCTGCACTTTGTACCAATAACCTGGGGACTGCCTGGGGCGTTGCGAAGTCTACCTGTGGGTCAGGATTAGTCACTTTTTGCTGCGGCCTAACCGTAACGCCCTCAGGGAGCCTGTGCAGCCTCCGCGTTGGCAGTTCAGAGTTCGCTCAAGGCTATTTACTTAATGTTTCCTGTACATGTCAAAACAAGAGGAGAAAATCCTGTCCCAGTCTCACTTTGCATGATAAAAACACTTTGTAATGATTACAATATTCTCTTTTAAACGTATGATAGGAAATCACGATAAGATGGTACAGTCTTGATTGGGCTCAGATACAGATATTCCTCAAACACTATCAGCACATGAATCCTGAGTAAAAATCTAATTTTGTAGCAGCAGCAATTAAGATAATAGTAATACTTATAAACTCCACTAATAATAATATAAGTATACATGCATCTTTGAGATAATGTTGTCTGGTTATCTTCCAATGCTCATGGGGACCAGCTTTGCGATCGAGAATATTTTTACCAATTGAGATACTGCATGTCACAAACTAAATGTTCATCTAGAGTACATTTTAACTGCTAATATTTCCCACAATAATAACTATAACTGAGACTAATAGTGGTGTATTTAAGGTGTTAGGTTAGGTTTTTCTCACCTCTCTTTGTCCCTGAGGACCGACAGATAAGAGGCACTTGTACCGGTCCAAGGACATGCTGACACCTAAAAAAAAGTATTTATATCAACTGCCCTGTATAAAGCTCACTAAGCACACACTAATTATAACAGAATTACAAATTAACTCAATCTTTTTTTGCAAACATTAATCTCATTAGCCTTGGTTGAAGTAATCATTATTACATTGATCCATTGGGCTACTCAACAAATAAAGTTGTTTTAGTTTAATAGGCTTATAAAATTCTCAAAGCTTGTAGTCACTGCCAAAACATATTTGTATCCAACAGCATGATTTATGATGGTTTATGTGGTACTAACATATACTATATATCTCAATTCCAATATCTTACAGGAGAAATTACTGAGTTTATTTTACATTCTTGCATAAAAAGCAAACTATATGTATTTTTAAAGTGACATTGAATTAATCAGTACCCTAGTTATTCCTCAGACAGTCCAGTGTAGATTAGCCGGTTCTCACCGTTACCAAAAAATCACAAGCACGCTCAAATAGCAATAAACTCTATTTGTTATAACCATGAAATGTCATCTTAATGTTCTGGGTGTTTTAGACACCAGTGGAAAAAAAAGCTTAAAATGAAAACTTTTTTTGGCATTATGAACTTGCTTTGGCTCAGAGTAGTCTCCATGAGTTCCTTTAAACAGAGGAGGATCACATGATTACATCATCACACAAAAGGTTTTACATTTAGCGTAAGGTCACAGTCATCAGTGTGATATTATGCAGCTATGCTACCTTCTATTAATAAAACAGCAGTGTGCTAATCACATTATATAAATGACCAATAGATAAAAAAATTGTGCAATTGCAAGAAAAAAAAATGGTTTGTTTGTTTCTTGGGCACAGACTATTAAAAACAGTATACAGTTTAAAATAAGTGATAAATATATCACTATAATAGTTGTCAGCGTGCATCACGTTACGATGTTGGTCCTGCTGTTGCGGCATGTTACGAGCTGTCGACAGCGAGGCGAGCAGTTGAGGCACGTGGGAAAGGCTGCAATGAACATCAAAGGCGCTCATTGCACTGCGAGGCTAGCGAAGCAAAACGAGCGGTTAAGGCACGCGGGACTTACAACCCATACGACTTAGGATTGAAACCCGTAAATGCACTGTACGGCTCGCAGCACAGTGGCAGAGCCAGGGAGCCTGTGAGTGAGGTTGCAAGTTAATTTGAGGCACATTTGGCATTTTTTCACCAACGAAAACCGCCTAAGCGAAAAAAAAAAAAAATGCAGAAAAAACACAACACGATGAAAACGAGGCCGAAGGACGTAAAACAAGCCCGAAGACGCAAAAACTGCTCAGAGGGCCCATAGCCTTGCATTATGTGGCAAATATATATATATATATATATATATATATATATATATATATATATATATATATATATATATATATTTATAAATAAATGGAAAATAGCCATACTTTCATACTTTCTCAAATAATATAAACCACTCATTAGCAAGGCTAAACATTAACAGCCTTATTAAATTGTGATTTTGCCAATTGAATAGTGCTCCATATAAGCACAGAGCATATATTTTTTTTTACAGAAGTTTTTAGTTAGTGAATTTCTATCCAAAAGCATGGTCCTCACTAACTAAAAAAACTTCTGTAAAAAAATATGCTCTGTGCTTATATAGAGCCCTTTTCAATTGTCCAAATCACAATATCAAATCACAAATAAGGCTGTGTATATGTAGTGACTGTGTACTGGAATGCAGCCCATCACACATATCCTTTATACTGGCAAAATTAACAAGCAGAGCATTGTAATAATGAGAGATCCCCTACCACAGCACAGGGAATATCTTGCCATAAAAGATTTTTATGTAAAAAAAAAAATGTAATGGTTTCAGTTTCCAACAGACATCACAAGCCAGCACAACATGCACTTTCTTTAAACCTTGAGCATATGAGGCACAGAACGAGGGGGGGGGGGGGGGTTATTCAACAATGATTAAGTATTCTCACAACATGGATGGACTTCCTAAGGAGAGTGCATGTGATAAGAAGCGCTTCTAAATCGGTTTTACTTAGAATCTCCTCAACACTGTGACAAATTACGACAACGGTAATTGTAAATTCCTCAATAAGTACATGAAAGAGCACCACCTAGTGGTGGTAACACGGCAATACGGAAACCATATATATATATATATATATATATATATATATATATATATATATATATATAAAATGTATGTGTATATATGATAATGTTAATTATTAAGCATATTTACACAGGAAACAAAGTCCTAAAGTTAGTTGTCAAATGGAAAAAAATGCCTCTGCAGGACCCTGGAAGGATCCATTACACTGGTGGAAGTTGTGTGTTTACATTTCTGGAGAGCTATGGTTGCAGCCTTTGATTCAACTTCCTGCTTCTGGCCTAGTAAAGGGGAAGGGTTGTGGTGGCAAAGTTATTCTATTATCAAACAAAGGCTGGGAAATCTGCCTGTTCTCTCCTACCGCCACTCATAACTACAAAACACCGCTCCATCACTAAGCTCTCAGGATGTGATGTAACAAACACAAAATGGGTTCGGTCACATAACCCTTTTCCAGTTCCTGGATCATAGTCCATTACAGGACAGACTGATAGGAATCTGCTTTATCCCATTGTTTTCCAGATAAGCTAAATACATCTCTGATGTGCTAGACAGGATATGTATTAGAAGGTAGCCCTATTGTTCTCAGGTGCCAGCTATCAAGGTACTGCTAGACCCCATGTGCGGTCATCTCCTGTAATTGCCACACCCTCTCACTGTTACATTGTGTACACCCCTCTGTATCTAACTGCTATAAATATTGCTGACTTTTCAAACAAAAATAACAGTTCATTTCTGGAGACATATAGACATTGTGTGTCTCTTACTTTGCTCCTGGTGGCTGCTGATACTGAACCTATCTCCACCCTGCATGTAACCTGTCCTGATCGCTACCACAGGAAGGTGATTGAGACTCCTGGAAGTGCTGATGAGAAACTCTGACTGATACAGAAGCCAGATATCAGGGTGCTGGTGCAGAGATTTCCAAAAACCCAAATGGTCCTTGTGGGTAGTTAACCTGTAGTCTATAGCAGGTGGCCCTGGGCTTGTATAGTCCCTACCCTTGGATCGTCACAGATTCCTATACCCATAAACAGAGTTTTCAAAAAAACAGATTTTCTCTAAAAAGGTTTTTTATCTCCATGGCTTACACAATTTCTAATGTTATATTATTATACATTTCAGAAACAAGTGTATTTTTTCATGAACTGCAGTGGAACTTTGAAGGACCTCTGTGAACATTTTCTTTTCTCTGTGATCTTCCTTTATTTCCGTGGCTTACACAGTTGCTAATACTTTTAGTGTGGTACATACTTGACAAACAAGTATCTTTTTCTTCCACCGCAGTGGTCCTTTCCGAAGCAGTAATGAAAAGTTCATTAGTTTAGAAGGGCACACCCTCCTGATAAAGTATTAGACAAAAGCAGCTAACATGAGAAAATGGATGCCTGCAGTGAATAATAATTTGCCACGGACATAAAAATAGAAAAATTGGTGTTTGATATTGTGCAAAATGTTTTTGAAAAATAAACACAAAATAAATTTAAATTTAAAAGTCCATGTAGAAACACATTGGTCAGAGTTTTTCTTTAAAGGGCAACTGTAATGATTCAGTTTTATGACTTTTAAGATCAGCATAAACAACATCTGTAACAAATTGTTTAGCATTGCACCCGAGGGTAGTAGCACTTCCTGCCGCTGCCTCATCGCTAATTACAGACTGCAATCAAGGTAAAAAAAAAAATAGGGACCTCCAGCTTAGAGAAGAGTGGAAAATCAATTATTTTCAAAATGCACCTTCTCCCAATCATCTTTTAATTAACCACAATAATAAATTGAAAACTTGTTTATCTCTACTACAAACAGGGCCTCATTCAATTGCTACTTTTTTGAGATCCGGGCTCGCAAGTGGAGAGAGCAAATTACTTTGCTATTCAATTGCCTCCTACTTGCAGGCTACGATTGGGTTACTTGCATTGCGATTCTGCTAATCACAAGTTACTTCCCTCAAAGCCTTTGATCTATTACAGCTGCAAGAGTCTTGAGTGCTGAAATCGCCACTTCGCTATTCAATTGCTCCGATTACCCCTTCCGCCAAGCCATGGGTGTATCCCATTTTGATTGGTTCACACCTTGGCGCCTTCTGATTGAAATCGCTGTCAATCATATTTCAGCCAATCAGAAGGCGCCATATCGATTTTTTTCTACCGGAGCATGCTCGAGAACCATCATTTGCAGTGGGGAGCTCCTCAAGGGACGACTTCAAGGAGAACGGGGGCATTGCTGGATGGTCATTTTGGACAGGTAAGTGGCCTATTAGGTCTATATATTAATACATGTTGTATTTATTCATGTATTAATTGTACTCTTTATTTTTATTGTAGGTGTGCCGGACCAGTGGACATTTTTGGATTGGGCCCTTGTCAAGGGAAGAAGCACAGAAGTCCATTGTCAATGGAGGGGCATTTGGGCAAGGTAAGTGGTATCCTTTACTATTTATTTATTGCTGGGTGTGGGTTTTTATTTTTATTGTAATAGTGATGTATTCATTTTAGATTGTAGTTTTTTTATTTTCGGTAATGTTCCTTTTTTTATTTTATGTAGTGTTTTTTTATTTTATGTGATTAGGTGGGTTTTGTTATTTTCTGTAATTAGTGAGGTGTTAGGGATTTTATTAGGGGGTTATGTAGGTAGTGTAGGGGTTAATAGGGTAGAAGTTTACTGAGTACATTTTGGGTTAAATAGGCATAAATGGTGTTAAATAGGACTAGATATGATTAAATAGGTCTAGATGGGTTTAAGTGGTTAGTGATATGTTTAATTAGGTATGGAGAGAGTTAAATAGGGTTAATTGGTAAGAGGGGGCTTATTTAGAGGGGGTTTAGTTAGAGGGGATTAATAGAATGGTATAGGGTATGATAGGGGTTAATAATGTAAGGTAAGGGATTAATAGGTAGG